>CAUYON010101170.1:0-39337 GCA_963573935.1 Arctocebus calabarensis | reverse complement strand
ACTTTATCGCCCTGGGTAGAGTGCCGTGGCGTCACACTGCTCACAGCAACCTCCAGCTCTTGGGCTTAAGCGATTCTCTTGCCTCAGCCTCCCTAGTAGCTGGGACTACAGGTGCCTGCCACAGCGCCCAGCTATTTTTTTTGTTTTGCAGTTCGGCCGAGGCCGGGCTTGAACCCGCCACCTTCGGTATATGGGGCCGGCGCCCTACTCGCTGAGCCACAGAAGCCGCCCTCTTAATTCTTTTATATCTAACACATTTCAGATTCCATGGATGCAGAATCTTCTATCCTTTTGCATGCAAATCCTTAAATAATTTTTAAAAGAGCTCTAAACGTACATTAACAGTTATAGGACCAAACCGTGTAAATGTTGCAGAATAAAGAGAGGACCTTAAAACTGTCAGCCAAGTTTTCTTTGTTACCAGAGGTGTTTGCCTTGTTAGGGTTCTGCAGAAGCCTGGCTAGTCATGTGCAAACCAAAAGCACTAGTTTCAGTTATGCAAATACAGTGCCCTTAGACTATTTGTTATATGTACTTGGGACACTGAACACCTGCAGATGTAATCAGTAGAAGAAAAATATGCAAAAAAGGTTAGGTCTCTGCCTTATCTATTTATTTATATCAATTTTCAAATGTTTGATTAAGACACACGGAACAGGCAAGTATTCAAGCAAGATTTCTTATTCTTCCTTGTACCACAATAGGTTGTGGGCAGTAATAATGCGAAAACAACTGTATGCCAATCAAAGAGCATAACATTAAAGAAGAGGCCTCTGTAACTCTTTGGGACTGATTTCTGCCCATTCTGGAATTTAAAGAAATGACCAAAGAAACTTGGAAAGACTGAACAAATAGGGGTATATGCAAAGGATTGGAAGGAAAAATTGCTGTAGAAGTTATTTGGAAGGGGTCGTTTGGCCTGGGAGTACTGGGATGCTATGAGTAGTTGGAAGGAACTGGGAAATAGTGGGTTTGAAAAGAGAAATGGGAAGGCATTGAAATCAGTCGAGAGGGAGTGCAGGGTATCAGCAAGAATACAAAGAACGGGATAAGCCAGCAAGAGAAAAAAGGAATATGAGAGGGCCTGAGGTGATCGGAAGTGACCCGGCTCTAGCAAAAAATCTTAGAGAACTAGATCTAATGATCAGCTGACTCTTTCCCTTGAGGCACTTGCCAAACCCTAAACTATATGGGGGGAAAATAGAAAAGCAACCTAGCAGAAACCTGATAGACCTCAGAGGTTCATAGTCTTACAGGCTGAAGAGACAAGAATTTCAGTCTTGGATCCACCAAGGAGGATATGCCAGATAAAATTCAGGTTTTCAGTTGACAGTTCAGAACTCAGTAGGGCTGTGCCCTAGGATTAAAAGAAAATTTGGAAATTGGCAAGCCTGAAACTTGACATTGAGTCATCTCCACCATTGATTGGATTAAGATGATCATCTTTTACTCTAATATCTAACCAAAAGAAAATTAAACCTCTGCTGAAAGATAAAGCTATCTGCAGCCTATATCATTTTATCAAAACCTTTGTTTTGTCCCTTGAGAAAAATTACCAGGCATATAAAGATTGAGTTACTATAGAAAATTTTAGTTATTATAAATACATTGAATAAGATGGAATTTTTCACCAGTAAAAGTGTTTATTAAAAAATAAAATGAGGCCACTCAGGTGGCTCACTCACACAGGTAATCCCAGCACTTTGGGAGGCCCAGATGGAAGGAATGCTTGAGGCAAAGAGTTTGAGACTAGCCTGGGCAACAAAAGGAGACTCTGTCTCTATAAAAAAGCAGAAAAATTAGCTGGGCCTGATGGTACATGCCTATAGTCTCAGCTGCTTGAAAGGTTGAGGTGGAAGGATCACTTGAATCCAGGAGTCTGAGATTACAGTGAGCTGCTCTGCTAACGTCACGGCATTCTAGTCTAGATAACAAAGAGAGACAGTGTTTCAAAAAGAAAAAAAAAAATCAAACGAACATTCTAAAACTGCAGAATCCCATCACTGACGCAAAGAATGAAAATGTGAGCCCTGGAGAGTATTAGACAAAAACAGAAGATAGGGTTAGTGGCATAGAAGGTGGGTCACTAAAAAATATCCAACTGAAGCACAGAGAAAGAGGATCAGAAAATACACATCAAGCCACAGATCCAAGAAGATCTATGAACTTACACAGGGTAAGATCCAAGAAAACCGCATCTAGTCCCATCAGAGCAACACTGCCGAAAATTAAACACAGGGAAAATAAGCACCTGCAGGAAAAAGGACACATGGCTTTCAGAAGAGGCGACAGTAATACGAACAGCTCACTCTCAACAATACTAAGACAGAGGTAGAAGCACCGAGAGCTCTAAAATGCCAGAAACTGAACACCACTGAAGAATTCTCTAATCAGTAATAACATTCATTAAAAATGTCATTTTTTACATATTTTAAAAATTTATCTCAGAAAGTTATTGAATAAAAAATAGAGACTTTTCTACCAAATACAAACTGAGAATTCATTGTTAACAGGCCCATATAGTAAGGAAAAAAATACACACTTTAAAGCAGGAAGTATTATTAGAAATAAGAAGGATCACTTCAAACATGAAGATATTTTATTTCTAGATTTTAATAAAAGCCTAAGCACAAACCATAAAAACAAGGCATTATCAGAAATAAAAGAGATGGAAAAATGTACAATAATGAATGGAAATTGTATCAAAAATTCATAAAATAAGCAGACAAATATATCAGTGAAAGTAAAGAAGACTCAAAAAACACAATTAACAAATTGTCATAATTACATGAATAGCGCATATTTTCCTCAATTGCACGCAGTCTGTTTATCAACCTTAACCTTACGTTGGGTCATAAATCAGAACAAATCCCATTAAGAAATATGGATGTAGAGAAGTGTGATTTCTCTGATCACAGTGGAATAAAGCTACAGATTAGTTAAAGACAAATAAAAAATTCCCACATATTTAAAAATTACATACTTCTATAATATGAGTTAAAGAAAAAATCACAACAGGAGTTTGAAGATATCTTGAACCAAGTGATGTATTCCTATAGATATTTGATATCTTTTTATAGTATTATAATGATATCATTTAAAGTTTTCACTTTCTAATTGCTTATCTCTACCCTGTAGAAATGCAATTTTTGCATCTGGACCTAGAATCTAGACATCATGTCACACTCACTTAACTCTAATGTTCTGTCTGGAGATTATTTTGATTTTTTTCTAAAACTGAAATTATGTTGTCTATGAATTATGAGGGCTTTATTTATTCTATCCCAACTTTTTATCTTTTATTAATTTTATTGCCTTTTGCACTAGATAGGACCTCAGCACGTCAATGAATAGAAAAGGTGATAGTAGAATTCCTTTTCCCATTCCTGACCCCAGAGGGAAAGCATAAACTTTTTACCATTAAGTATGATGCCTGCTGTGGGATTTGGTAGACATTGTCAATCAGATCAAAGAACTTCCTTTTTATTATGACTTTGAATTTAATTTGTTGTTTTCATTCTTCTCTTTTTAGATTTATTTTTAATTTTTTTATTTCTAAAAATATGAATATACAAAAAGATATTATACATTTAGAAGAGTTAACTCTGAGATTATCAGTTCAATGCCTAGCAAGAGACTATTTTCTCAATAAGCATAGTGTTATATGAAAGCCATTATTTTGTGAAGTTATCAGTTATTTAATGTTTATTAAACGCAAATTGTAACTTTGAAGAAGATTACAGGTAATTTTATAGAAAAATATATAAAAAGCAAGACATTTGAAAATGCTGTCTTCTGAAAAATTATAGTGATATGATATTGTAAATTAATTCCTTCAATCTAGTATTATAACCTGCTGTGAAGAGTTAATTGAAGGTGTCAAAAAGTGCAAATACAGTAATTATAAAATGCAATTTTTAAGAAATTTCTTCTAAAAACCTTTGAAAAAATTTTATTTAAAAAAATCAACTTCAGAAAATACTTTCTTCAGAAGAATAGAAGTAAAATGGTCTTAAGGAGATATATGGGTAAATAAAGTCCTTGATTGTGTACCAAGAATAATCATTCTGCTAATATTATTTTTAATGTTAATGCAGTCAATGTGAAGGATTTTTTCTGTCTTCTGCTGTATGCCCAATGACATCCATTTGTACATTGGCTGACTAAGATTAAAGCTATAGTTTACTGAAAAACATCCATCTTACAAACTAATGTAAAAAATTAGGATATCTTGCTTGAATTTGAAGAAGCGACATTGGGATTTAGTTAATGATTTCTCTCAAGTATTTGAACTGTGACCTTCTAAATATTTACCAAAGAGGCATCTCATGCATATGCAGAGAGATAATTGTAAATGATCTATTGTAGAATCGTTTGCCAAAAATAGAAAGTAATCTAATTTCCATGGTGAAAATTAATAGCTGCAGTCTTTTTGTATAGTAGAACTTAGAATTTAAAATGAAATAACTGTTTATTCATGTATAAATCTCAACAGCATAGTGTAGAGTGAAAAGAAGTATTAATAACAAAAGGATTGGCAGACTATGATACCATTTAAATTTACAGTACATAAATAATACCATTTACTTATAAATATAATTGACTCATTCTTTGTGGTGGTTGTAGTCTATAAAATGGCCATGAATGGTGAATTAGCAAATACTGAACTATTATTTCTAGGAGAAATCCAGGGTTAGGTTCCTGCAAGCTTCTGGACACATTTTCATCAACTGATCAATAGACCTTCGTTTTATATGTATTTTTTTGAAGAGAGCTCATTGAGTACATATTATTGATTTGCTACATTGCACTCATAGCTGTGAGTACTATAACCACCTGAACAGAGTTTATCTAACACATGTTTTCTCCATCAGGCACATCGCAGCCTCTTTGCACCTAGAAACACTAGACAACACTGTAGCACTGCACTTGGGAGCCATTTCAAACAGCCCGTTCACCGACAAAGAGCACAAAAAAATGCAAAAACTGTGGCACTAAATAAACTACACAAAAGGGCACTTGTTTATAGGTTGAGAGCTGAAACCAGAAGGCACAGCTTTACCTTGTCTAACCCCAGCTAGGCATGTGCACATCCGACAACTTAAATTTTTCACTGCTCTGTCCATGTCTGCAAGTGACACAAAAGCTTCATGAGGATCCACTTTGGGATTACCTTTAAACTTCAGTGAGCAGATAAGATTTGCAAATACGAAATCCACAAATAACAAAGATTAACTGTATACACGCACACATACACACATGGACATAGCACAATTGTCAAACTGTGTATGGGAATGTTAAATGCCAATTTCAAAATAACTATTACATCTGGGAAGAGAAGAAATGGAAAGACATGAGAGAGGGCTAGGACTGAATTTTTTTTTCTTTTTTTTTTTTTTTTTTTTTGTAGAGACAGAGTTTCACTTTATCGCCCTGGGTAGAGTGCCGTGGCATCACACTGCTCACAGCAACCTCCAGTTCTTGGGCTTAAGCGATTCTCCTGCCTCAGCCTCCCTAGTAGCTGGGACTACAGGCGCCCGGCTATTTTTTTTGTTTTGCAGTTCGGCCGAGGCCGGGCTTGAACCCGCCACGTTCGGTATATGGGGCCGGTGCCCTACTCGCTGAGCCACAGGAGCTGCCCTGAATTTTTTTTTCTTAATTAGAGAGAGACAAAACTGGGATATATGTAGCTGATCATAGATGTATATTATTTTTAGTGTTTTTTTCACATACTTAAAATATTTTATACTTAAAAATTATTCAAGTGTGGTGTCTTCCTTCATTGTTTTATAGGCTAACAAAAAGCTTAATTTACATCTGAATTTATTCGAGGAGATAAAGAATTTTTGTGGTGAAAGTTGTCAATGATTGAAGTGGATTATTATTGATAGAAGATAAGGAAAACCACTAATTGAAGGTGATGTCTAAAAGCAAGAAACATCTATACCTATAACTACATTTTAGAAACAGAGATGAGAATTACTTTGGCCAGAAATGTCCAAAGTTGGCTATCCTACAAAAACATACAGACAGAACTTTGAGTCCCAACCTTTCAGACTTCAATTAAGTAGGTCTCAGGCCCATTGTTTTTGAGAAGGTCCCCAGGTGATTCTGATATAAGGACAAGAACCACCAGACTAGACAGATGTTAGCCTTAGACACAGGAACACCACCCCCCAGTACTTCACAAGATGTCACGCGCACAGCACCTGACTGGTCACTCTTCGAGCAGCCCTGTTACCCTCATATGCTTTCGCTGGTTCATTATTTTTGTATCTCTGATCCGGATACTGAGGAATTATGAGATCCTCATGCAGGAGTATAGAATCTGAGAAACAGCTTCTGATACTTTTTTTGTTCCATTTTGTCATACCTTTCTTTTTTTAAAAAAAATCAATTCCTTTCTTTGGCTTAAATGAGTTGCTTAAAATCAAGCATTCATACATTAAAAAAAAACTGTCAAAAGTAGATTTAATATAATTCTAAAGTTATTAATGCAAACATATTTAGGGTCTCATTTATATTTCTAAATCTGAATTCAAACACATCAAATTACAAATATTTAGAAACAGTGAACATCAAAGAAATTTCTTGAGGAAAACAGATGCCAACAATTACTCTATCAAAATGTCTATTATTGGTATTTCTTAGCAAAATCTTTTTTTAAAAACACTAAAACAAGAAGAAAGTAGGGCAGAGATGTGTCTTTGGTTTCATGTTCCTTCTGTCTCCCTTTCTCTCCTCTTCCAATTATTCAGGATCCTACTCTGGATTTGGATACTGGACTTCACTTTGGACTTGGAAACTCTTCAGCTCTCTCTTGTCTTCACTTTCTGCCTTGTTGTTGCTTGGTAGTCAGGTAAAGCTGCTTACAGAAGGAATGTTTGGATGTTTTGGGGGGTTTTTGAGGGAGGCAAAAGGCAAAAATATTATGTAGGGCATGTTGCTTAGTGAATGGTACCGACAACTCTTCTACTATGAAAATGCTTGAAATATTTCCTATATATGTATATATATTTAAGTAAACTTTTTATTATTTTTAAACTACAGTTATTTTATAAACTAGTTAATCAAATTTGATATTTGCAAAAGTTAGAAGGAAGGGAAAATTCCTATGCCTGTGCTTATTAGGACAGACCAGCTTATTTCAGGTTAATCTGCCCATTGAAAACAACTAAAACATGTCAGGGTGGGTGGGAATTAAATTTTTGAAAGCATCAGAGATCTACCAAAGCAGTGAAAACATGGAAGTTTGTGATCCAGGAGAGACAGAAAATAGAGAATAACAAGCCCAAGATTTGGTGTCACTTCCCCTCAGAGTATTTGTAAGTTTACAACAGGCAACTGAGAGACTGGGAAGCTGAAAGCCAGTTGCAGAGACTGAGAAGCTGGGAAGAGCTTTAGACAGTTTCATAAAATTAGGGAGACAAAAATCAGGTAAAAATTATAAAATCAAAAGCCATATATTTTAATTTGTTTATGTTATTATAAAGAAATACCTGAGGTTGGGTAGTTCATAAAGAAAAAAGGTTTATCTGGGAAAGCTCAGGACTGGGCATTGGCATCTGTGAGGGTTTCAGGCTGCTCCCACTCATGGTGGGAGATGAAGAGGCACCCACATGTACAGAGTTGTGCTGAGATCACATTGTCAGAGGGGAAGCAAGTGTGGGGGGCAGCAGGCTCTTGTTAACAACCAGCTCTTGAGGGACTAACAGAGTGAGAGCTCACCACCCCTACCGTAGGGCATTAGACTATTCATGAGGGGGGCCGCACCTTTAACCAAACACCTCCCTTTAGGCCCCACCTCCAACTTTGGGGATCAAGTCTGAACATGAGAATTTTGGAGAAGACAAATACCCAAACTATAGCACCACACATGTTCACAGATATCTCTATCTTTTATTTAGTCCCCAGTTTAGCTATGTCTCTTTATAACTGAAGTGACCTAAATTTTGACTTCAATTATAATACTTAAATATATTTATCTTTATTATGATTATTTTGCAGTTTTTGGCTGGGGCTAGGTTTGAACCCGCCACCTCTGGCATATGGGGCTGGTGCACTACTCTGTTGAGCCACAGGCACCGCCCCCATATTTATCTTTATTTTTAGAAAATATATTTTTCTGTAAAGAAGGAGATTGTCCCATCATTAAAATGGAATGGTATAATAAGTTCATTAAAAACTTTACATAAATGTATACATATATTTATAAATGTGTGTTATGTTATTTGTCAGATTTAAAATTATTTATTTTTTTGAGACAGAGTCTCACTTTGTCACCATTGATGGAGTGCTATGGTGTCATAGCTCATAGCAGCCTCCAACTCTTGGGCTCAAGCATTTCTCTTGTCTCAGCCTCCCGAGGAGCTGGGACTACAAGGCTCCCACCACAATACCTGGCTATTTTTAGAGACAGGGTCTCACTCTAGTTCATGCTAGTGGCAAGTTCAGGCAATCGGCCTCCCAGAGCACAAGGATTACAGGTGTGAGCCATCATGCCTGGCACTAAATTCTTATTATCTTACATATCCCAACAAGAATTTAGAGTGAGTCAATTTATTATCTGAATGAAATCTCAGGTTCTTACTTAATCTGATAAAATTATCATTCTGTAAAATCATATGACAAATAGGAGCCTAATCAACTCAGTTTTTAAATAGATGTTTCCTAGTTACAGATGTATTTTTAGCTATTTTACAACTTTATTTCTAGGGTGGTATGTATTGACACGCATAAATAAACCCATGCATATAGATAAATGCCTACTTGGTTAACAGATTCATGAAATAAATGCTTATCAAAAATTCTGAGGGTCAAGAAGTGACAGTGGCACTAATGCAAAAAGGGAGAGAATAACATTTATTATGATCTTCTGAACCCTGTAGAGTGGGTAGTATTTTTTCCATTATACAAGGTGTTCAGAGAAATTAAGTAGCATAGTCATGGGCACAGAGCTAGTAAATGGAAGCGCTGGGATGAAACCACAGTTCTTTCAGATTTCTTTTTGAAAACACATGTCTACCTATAGAAATATGTAGACGGAAGGGCACACATATGTTGAAATTGGTAGATCTGCAATCCCATTAGGAGTTTAGCAGGATTTTTAAGTGCAGTCTATTACATTCCAAATTTAAGTGTGGCCAGAGAGTTCATCATAACTTGATCTCAGCTTTCAAAGATGTATTAAATTTTATCCGTAATTTTTCTGTCTACTATTAACAATCTTGTCCAGGCTTGGCGCCTGGGGCTCAACAGGCTAAGGCGCCAGCCACATACATCTAAGCTGGCGGGTTCGAATCCAGCCCGGACCTGGCAACCAACAATGATGGCTGCAACCAAAAAATGGCCAGGCATTGTGGCGGGTGCCTGTAGTCCCAGTTACTTGGGAGGTGGAGGCAAGAGACTCACTTGAGCCCAGGAATTGGAGGTTGCTGTGAGCTGTGATGCCACAGCACTCTATCCAGGATGACAGCTTGAGGCTCTGTCTCAAAAAAAAAAAATCTTGTCCACAAGACATTAGCACAAAATTGTTCCAGCTATGTAGCCTTGAGCGTAAAGGTGTGTAGGGTATATATCTGTTAAAAGAAATTAATTCTGTGAAGCAGTAAAGGAGTAAGATACAGGTCTTTAAGTAAAGTGCTGTGAACGGTTTGCTAAACGTATTATATATATCACTTGTTTTTATATTGTGTTGTGCTTGAGCTAATTTATATTCAGAGAAGAGATACAAGACTTCTCATTATCTAAGTGTTTCTTATCTTCATCTGCATTAAGGGCTATGCTAGTGTATTACAGCTAAGAAGTGAGCATAGTTATGAAGCAGCCTCTAATTTCCTTTTGCATTAAACGGCTTTAATATTCTGTTATCACACATACTCATGAATGACAATATTCGATCCTTTGACATTTACAGGATAAAAAATAAAGCTCAAAGCTCCTCTGTATTTTCAGAAGACATTTAGCCAGCCATGTGCATACCCAAGGAAGGTGCTCAACTGTTTCTCCCTCAAGTCTTACAAATAGATCCTAAGTATTGAGGTGGTGATTAGGACAGTGGCACGGCTAACTGCATTATCTTCCACAGCTCCCTATGCTTTTCCCATTTTAACTCCACAATTGCAATTAAATATTTTTTATTTTATTTATTTGCATTTAATGTCTATTTCCCTTTCTAGAAGACACTAAAGAGCAGGGCATATAGGATTCGTACATGGAAGACACATGCAGAATTCTTAATTAGAAACAACAATTTGTTGAAACTGAACAAATTCTTGGTGGGCAAGAGAACCAGACTTGGATGTTGCCCAGCCAGGAACGAGTGAGGTAGGGAAAATACCCATTCACACCACAGATCGTTCTGATAAAACCACCGCAGCTGCAGTCTAAAACTTTGCATTGAGCATGCTTAGATGTGAATAAAACTGTCACCACATCGATTACAGAAGAACCAGCTTCTGGCTCCATCAGGCTTTCCAGACCTATTCTCTCTCTAAGGCCATAGCTTCAAGTTTCTTATTTCAGTATTCAGATCTCCCTCAGGAACTTCTGGTTGGTGCACTTGGGCCACATGACCATCCTGTATCAAGGGGGTGCAGAGGTACAATTTATAGCTTTTCAGCCTCTTCGGTTGAAGAAGATAAGTTGAAAGAGGATTGGGATGGGTACTGGAAATGTTTGCCTGCAGTACCTGTTATAACACCTGATCAATATTTGTTGAACTTCCTTCACTACAAATAAGATTAGTATTCTTATTTGAAAGTATATTTTTATGTCCTAGGGTAAAACTGGAAAATGGATATTTTCTGAAACACCAGTTAATTCTGATCATGATTTTCTTCTATACTGAATAATCAGTTCTGCTCTAAATCTGCATTTGACATGATGTCACTAGTGGAAGAGTAGTGAGGGAGGCACCCTGCTGGTCTGCTTCCTTCCTGTAGGGCACTGGGGTGTCATATTGCGAGGGCTGTTTGGAGATACCAAAATTTTTCTTAATTCCACTTAGCATGAAGACAAGGGTTACTGACAGAGTCAATGATTTTTTACAAAATGGCCAAGCAATGCCCAAATTCCTGAGAAACCTGGCTGCTCCACTAAGGTGACAAGGTCATCCATTTGCTGTGCTTTTCCAAAAAAATGGCTATGTCAGTTGCCCTTCAGGATGAATACATATCTGTATATTCTCTGGAGAGTCAATATACTCCCAAGGTCACAAGAAGTATGTTTTCCAGAGGTTCCTTAAGAAAACATTTCAAATACTACCTCCATAATCAATTTTGGAAGTGATTTTTTAGGAAACTTAATACAAAATCTTTTTTTCCTTTGGATATTTGTCCCCTGTGTTAGCAGATGGGGGACCTGGACATGGAGTAGCTCCTGAATTTGTCCAACCTATTTCCAGGCAACAAAGGGAGAGAAAGTTTGGAGTGGGAGAGTATGGAGAGGATGTGCTACGTTTAGGACCAAGTAAGAGTATTATATGAAGAAAAATGCAATTAGTATCTGTATCACCTATATGTCTCTTTAGAAAAACTATGCATGAGCATTCGTTCCCTAAAACAATGGTTACCTGCTGTCCCTTGGATGACTTCAGCTGAATTTCACACTTAATAGCCTTAAAGATTAGAGCGCTTAATTACAGCAGTTACGCTGATTGCTTTGGAAATAAAAAATGGATATCTAATACAAAGGCATTAATATTACACTCAGTGGATTTGTGCTATTACTCATTGTAATCTAGGTTCTTGGGCCCTCATCTGATTTTTTAGCATGATAAAATGAAGTGCTTACTGCTTCAAGGAAACAATTTGTTGTATCATACAGATATTAATACATTCCACAAGTATTGAGTAAGTGCCTACTATATACAGTAGGTGGAGGAGCTACCATAATAAATAAGACAAGTACTCTCAGGAAGGTCACAGTCCGGAGGGCAGCACAGACACAGACACTGCACTAACACAACATTCTAATCGATATTCGTATGATGCTATGTGGGCACAGCCTGCAGGTTAGAGAGACGTTTAGAGGGGCGGATAGCTGAACTGAACCTAGTAGTTTTCCAGGCAGAGAAATAGAAGGTCATTCCAGGCAAGGAAATAAAGGCAAACTGGCATGAAAAGCATGGTGTATCTGGGAAAAACATATAATTCTGTGTGGCTAGAACATTGGGTACAGGTTGGGGAGACACAGGGATGAGGTTGCAAAGCAAACTGTGTTGAGCTTGTTAAAGGACATTAAGTGTCATGGTAAGGATTGAGACTCTGTCTTTTTGCAGTATGAGGCCAAAGAAGGATTTGAGAGCAGTGTAGTGACATAATCAGACTTGTGTTTCATAAATGGAGCTCTGGCAGACACATGGAGGAAACGTTGGCAGGGAGAGTCTGGAGTCAGGAAGCCAGATAAGGCTCTATTTCAGAAGACAAAGTGAGAGGTGACTATCTTAGATGTGTTCTTCCAAGAAAATGTGACACCCAGTGGCTCGTAAAGACAATATGCCTCGACACTTCTGGCTTCCTCCCAATCTGCATCCGCATAGATTTAGTTCCCTTTAGGGTTCTGACCTTCAATTCTCAGTTCTGCCTCTCTACATCTGCTCTCTCTAGTCTTTAAGCCCAGTTCCCCCCACAATTTCTTCCTTATTCTTGCCTCACAGTGAATGTGCTCAGAGGTCACATACCCAGTAAATACCAGTTTCTGGCTCTGTGAGCCCAGACTTTACCTCAACTCAGGCTCCTGCGTGAGGCTAGTAGCTCATTCTTCCTGCTGTTCCTCTGTGCTAGCAGAAAGGGGACTTGAACGTGGACCAGCTGCTGAATTTGTCCAACTCATTCCTAGCTCTTTAAACTCAGCTACCTCGCCCATATAGCATGCTGTGGGCAGGCAGACCCCATGGAAAACCACAGATGAATTATTGACTACTATAGAAGGTGCAAAAAAAAAAAATATATACACGTTTTAAACTAGGAAAAAACCTGTATTAAAATTGTAATACTCAATATACACTAATAACCAAAGATGAATACAAGTCACATTGAGCACCTCCTGTAATTAGAGAAGTCAAGTGTGACTTGAGAATTACAAATTTAATACAGTTTTCTTTTCCTTCTTAAAAATGTCTATATATTTTTTGGCACCTTTTGTATATAGGTTCTTAGTGCCCCACTTGGGTTTACAAAGGTGACTCTCTGGAGACTGAGAAACTTACTTAAAAGAATCTAAGTAGATTCTCACAATTAGCCTTGCCACCATGGAAAATTTCCCTAGATACTAGGTTAAACTATAAGACATGTATGATGAAAAAGGAGGAGTAAACACCCCAGATTTCTTAAAAAAAAAAAAAAAATATATATATATATATATGTGCATATATATACTCAGTGCCCCTCTAAGAGTCAAGCTTAAATTGGGCAAGGGATGCAAACTTCCCAGCCCCAGGGGAAAATGCGGTGGCCATCCTGCTGAGTCAGAAGATATCCAAAGCTGAAGTAGATGAGTCAGCCATGATGACCTCAGCTTTGACATGAAGCATTGAAAATGTGTGTGTTTGAGTCATGAACCACAGCCACAGCACTTAAGCCTGAGTGTGAATGCAGACACATGTTTCTTGCACAAAACCACTGTCTCCCTCCATGCCTCTTGATCCTTCCCTCTCCTGCAGCCTGAACTGCTTCAAAAGGAAGAAGTACAATTGGGGGTGTGGCTGAGGTCTCCGGGTCTCCAGTGGCTAGGTATACCTGTGTGAATGTGCTGATGAATTTCAGGGAGGAGACAGGCTCAAACTTGTATGGTTCTACTTGGTACAGGTGCTAAATTCACTGTCCTGACAGTCCTATGAGGGATGGTGACACCATGTTGCTACTAATAAGGATTGTGTAGGACATGCAGTGAGTAAGGGAATCTAAAGCGACTTGTGAGTGAGACCCTTCAGACCAATTTAATATATTGTTGTTGCCACTTTTATGTTTGAAACTACAATAGGAATTGATGCACTATGTGGTCATACTGCCCTGTTCCATATGTTCCAGAAGAAATCCTCCTAAGTGAGAGGAGCTATGTGTAGAGAAATGCTACTGGAGCATGTAAACTGCTGAGCAACCATCTCTCTAGCCCAACAAGCTTTGAGTAGAACCCAACAACCTTTAATGGTCTCTTTGAGCTACAAGTGTCTATAACTGATGGGTTTGGCCACTGGAGCCTCTGGCAAAAGGAACATGTACTTCCACCTGAAAGCAACTCTGTGAGTCTGGATTCATCACTGCCCTGGCATGACTATCAGGAAGCATCTATTAGCTGTCTCCTGGGATCTTGTTGACTCTGAACACCTGACCCATGGAAGCCTTATAATTCTTCCAGCCTGATAATCCCACTTGGGGAAGGGGAGTCAACTCAAACTCAACAACTGATAAGATGTTAAGGGCACAAGCCTCACTGGCAAATGGAAATGATATATTCAAGAACATTGCCTATATGGCCTAAGTAGGATCTTGGATTTACATAAAGAAGTGGTAGTTACACTTCTGCGTGGGACTTCTTTCTCCACTACATTGCCCAAAGCAAGTCATCAGCTCAATGGAATCCTCAGCTCATGGAGTTTTCTCTAAATGATTGGACCTGGTTCATGGATAGCTCAGCGCATCTAAAACCAATCCCCTGGCTGCTGTTGTGCTTCAACCTCAGTGCCATGAACGTGGAGCCAAAAGTGGACATGGTCACATCCTCAATGGGCAGAACTCAAGGCTGTTCCCATAGCTGTAACCTAGATGTTGGTCAATTCCTCTTTGAGCCATGAACAGTGGCAATAAATTGTAGCAACTGATGCAATCACTGGGGACACAGGAAGGGCCTGCTTTTCTATGAAACCAACAAGAATCAAGTGACTGATTGAGCCTGTGCCATCTAGATTATCAACATTTCTGTCTAGATCCATGATGTTACCAGACATGGAAACACATCCACCATGAAAGACCAGGCAAGTAAAGAACACTTTTTATGATTCTGAGGCTACTGTGGCATGCTAGATTTGTGACTTCTGTCAAAAGCTTACCTGTTTGTGTCAAAGTGAAGGAGACCACACTGCACACAGCATGAACTCTGTTCTCAGCACACTGACTTCATTCATTGGACCTTTTACCCCCTCTTGGGGGCCATCAGTGGTTCCTCTCCTTTCACACCCTCATAGTTTCTGCTGTTACTATTCCAGTCCCATCAGCCATCTTGGGCCACATCATTGTGGCCCTTGAAATTAATCTACATCACGTTTTCATTTTTTTTTAGTCTATGTAGAGTCTGAAAATGTATAACTTATATTACAAAAGCTAATCGATGACAGGCTGGTTTTCAAGGTATTTGATAGAGTTTTTACTGCCCCCACCATCAACCGGTATCCCACATTGTGGAATGTTTGAACAACCTTCTCAAATAGTAACCCCCAAATTTCTAAATCTACCACTCTTTCCTCCTTTACTCAAAAAGTTCACATACTTTTGTAAGCAGGTTTGTGTACCAAATGTGGCTGTCCCCAGGAAGGACATACTTCTCTCAGCTACTCTCTGGATAATAATTAGAATAAAGGGGATATGGGGTTATGTGTATCTGTTTTTAAAATTTGAGATTTCATCCTTACCATTACTGAACATTAAGCTTCTTTCTTTCCTTTAATGGCAACCTCAGGACAGCCTGGTTGACTCACCTTGAAGGTGACAGCCAGAATCAGAAAGGACCTAGAGAGTCCAAACATAATTCTGGTGTCCCTACGTGGTCCTCTTGTGGGGTCGGTATGGTCCCAGGTCATAAAGATAATGGCCACTGGTTGAGTACACTGCTTGCTGAGTGGCCCATGCAGGTCAGAGCAGGAGACAAAAGTTCTACCTAAGTGTTACAAGGACATTTTTTACCCTCTGGATGCATTGGAATTTTCTGGATGAAAGGCCTAAGGGTGAGCCGGGAATGATTTGAAACAAGGTCAAATGATAGCTACTGGAATAGGACATACCAATTTTGTCCCATTTTCCTGTTCAGGAAGGAAAACATTAGACCTCCATAAATATGGAGGAAAGAAAGGACATTAATGAGCATTGTCTTTCAATGCTGGAGCCTTCTTCAGGAAGGAGAACATCCTAGTGTGGCTCCCCCTATAACTATTGCAGACATTCTAAATTTAGCTAACTTCTGAGTCTTCTAGTCCCCAGTTATTAAGTCTGATTTCCTTAAATGCTAAGTTTCACAGTTCTTATCTATGACGTTTTACTTTGATAGTTGTTTATATTTATTGTGTAGGTACATTGTCATTCTTTCAAATGCACATACTGGTTTGTGATTGTCTTTCAAATTTTTTTTAGAACAAGTTTTGTGAAACCATGGATAAGCCAAAATTTTATGTTATTTTTTAATATGAGTTCCATCATGGAACCAGTGCAGCTCAAAATATCAACAAAGTGTTTGGGAAGGATGTGACTAATGAACACACAGTATGTCAGTGGTTTGAGAAGTTCTGTTCTAATCTTGAAAATGAGCCTCTTGGGCAACCTGAGACCAATGTGGATAATGATGAACTGAAAGCTGAGGAAGCAAATCCATCTCAGCCTATGTGTGAGTTAACAGCAAGGTTTGACGCTGCTATTCCAACAATATTGGATCATTTGAAACAAATTGGCAAGGTAAAAAACCTGAATGAAAGTCAGAAGAGAAATTGTCTCTATGTTTGCCTTTCTTTGCTGTCACAACAAAAAGGCAAATCATAGGTGTGCAGCACAATGGTTGGGTAAAGATGAAGTACCAAAACATAGTTCAAAACCAAGTTTTCATCCAAAAAAGCTAATGGTGTCTATGGTAGTCCAGCACTGGTATTATCCACTATAGCTTCTTGAAACCTAGTCAATTACAGTGGATGTCTACTGCATCCAATTGGACAAAATGATGAGGATGCTTGTTATGAAGCAGCTGTGATTGGTTAATAGAGACAGGCCAATCCTCTTGCAAGACAACACTTGACCACATGTTGCACAAACAATGCTGCTCAAACTACAGAAGCTAGACTTGAAAACTCTCCGTCATCTCCCATATTCACTAGACCTTGCACCAGCTGGCTACCATTCTTCCAGGCTTCGGAGCACTTCTTGCAAGGAAACATATTCAGTTTGTGGGAAACACCTTTCATGATTTCATCACCACTCACTCTCCAAGATTCTTCACTGCTGGCATACTCAAACCACCATTAAGATGGAAAAACTGTGCCAATAGTACTGCCTTTTGTTTGAGATATAGTAAACTAAACTTTTGATTTGAAATCAGACATTACATATTTAATGACCTAATAGTTTTGACCTCAATTTGGTTACTATTTCCTATAATTTTACTGAGAAATCTCAGAAACAGCAAGCAAAGGCCCCAGACGCTATAGTTCTACACTTCCCAGACAAAACATTCAATAATAGCATTCCTTTATCTCTTTGCCAATACTATTTCCACAGCGCTTACTCAGTCATTCCCTGGGTTGGACAAATGCTACCCAGGTGCTATTATGGACAAGTAGGGCAGACTGGATTCCCTTGGGAAGTTCCTCCAAAACCAAGGATTAGACCCAATTAAGTAAACATGAAAAGCCATATGGGAGGGACCACTAACTTGTCCCTGACTAATACAGTTCCCACTAGCTGTGCCCCAATGGTTATAAACAACAGTTACTTCCCCAGAACTATAGAAGTGAAGAAGCCAGGGATTAATTTGCTTCCTTCTTTAAAACACAGTGTTTTGCATCTTAGACGTGGTCATAAGAGACCTGAAAGTCTCTTAAAGAAACACCACCTATACATCATGTAGCCCTCAGACAACTATAAAGATCTTTCCAGAATCAGGTTACTTTTAGTTACTCAGAGAGACTCCTCAGAGGGATAACTGACTTGTTATTTATGTGCACGCTCAGGACAGTTTTTCCTGCAGTGGGAATCCTTTCATTAGAAAAAGTGACGGAAATACTTCTCTGACTTTAGCTGAGCTGATCACTTTAGTGCTGAAAGGCATTTAGGTCAGTTTCAATTGACTGGTCAGGGTTGTTACGGATGATAGAACTGCCCTCTACATCCTC
Source organism: Arctocebus calabarensis (assembly GCA_963573935.1). Taxonomy (NCBI): domain Eukaryota; kingdom Metazoa; phylum Chordata; class Mammalia; order Primates; family Lorisidae; genus Arctocebus; species Arctocebus calabarensis. The sequence continues at coordinate 21,249 of CAUYON010101170.1, read as the reverse complement.
CTGGCAGGTCTAGGGAGAATTTGTCCAATACCTCATACTTCCCATTGTCCAGGGATCAATGCCTCAGGCCAGCAATTTCAGGAGAAAACCACTTGACTTTCTACAGTAGTCACTGATGGTTTATGAGATCTATAGAGCTATTTGGGTCTGACACCCAGGGGGCATGGTTGAAGTCAGTCTGCAAGATGGCCTCATCCTATTGTTTGAAGCCTTAATTAAACGCTACATGAGACTACTTGAACAGGTTTGGTCTGGTCTCTGTCATTCAATTAGTCAGAGTAGCTGATGGAGTGGCATACTCATGAGAAAATTCACTAGAAGCTGAGGCAATGTAAAAATATGTGGTGGGTAATATTAAGGGACAATACTCCATAGTTCCCTTTTGGTTCTGCATGTCTTGTGAGCAGAGGTACCAACCTTTCATTTCAGAGCATCTTTTTGAGGATATTTGTACATGGTTGTATGGGAAACAGCCTTGGAGGATAGAAATATTGTCTCCCCCTAGAAAAAAAACAGTAGGCAGCATTGCTGCTTGTTATAAAGAATTGGAATTCCCTAGGCTCGGTTCCTCTGCTATGACCCTAACCCACTGCTGAACAGAAGTCATCTGGCCTCTTTGTGTTGCTCTGTGGGAACCAAAGTTTAGGAAACCAGTGAGATTGCTGGTGCTCTGGCTAGTACCGCTGCCATGAGTAATGACATCTTTGACCATGACTTAGAAGTCTCACATCCTCCATCAGCACCCATGAAACTAACTTGTAAGAGTACAAATAATATACAGCTTCACAGTTCTGAACAGCTACCCCGTGGAAACTGCAGATTCATTATCAAATAATACAGCTTTCTTTGGTTCTGTCATTCATCTCCATAATCCTTCCAAAAGTAGAAGAACCAAGATTTGAAATAGTTATTTTCAAATTATTAATACACTAAGTGCCAGAAAAGACTAACATCAGGCCATAGATCAATGTAAGTGAATGACAAATGCAATAGTGTTCAGGACCATATCCAACTTGTTGGACTGTTTTAGAGAATCATAATACATTTTAGCTAGCACAGCCATCCTTTTTTCTCTTCATGTACTTTTTCTATTAGTACATAGAATTAGCAGAAGGAACTTGAAAGGGTGTATGGGGAAATATCATGAAAGCTAAGCTGAAGAACAAGTTTTGCCGATGACTGCCAGTGGGACCTTGGACAGATTAGCCCCCTCTGTGTTATATTTCAGATTCTTCATCTTTAAAATAAATTGGTGTTAAAGAAATGAACTGGTTTTGCTAGATGATTCTAAGGGTTTTTTTTTTTTAGTTCTTATTTTCAATGAATAGAAGAAAGAATTTATGACCAAAATGGGCAATGATGAGCCCCTGCCAACCCCCCGACCAGTTTGCTTTGGCAGGAGACTCAAACCCAGGAATAAAGATTTCCACAACTGTCTACTTGTCTCTGCACATATAAGCAACATCTGTTTTAACCCTCTTGAATTAGCATTTACATTCCAAGAAGGTACTGTCTGTGAAATGAAACGTCAGAGAGGAACACTCCTTGTACAGAGGTCTTTTCATTTGCTGCCTTCGCCACACACAGCCATCTTTCCTTTGGCCAACATCTTACACAAACAGGAAAGTCATTTGATTCCCTATTTAATACATGACACAACTTTGCCAAGGTCATGCTGCCCTTGCCAGGGCTAGCTACAGGAGAAACACACCCATTTGCTGGGACTATCATAGGACTTTTTCTAAGCAGTGGCTATAAATAATGAAATGATGCTTCTCATTTGTTCATTCATTCATTCATCTATCCTTTTAAAGCCATCTGACCTACTACAGCCAGCCAACAGGAATACCCATCGTATTAATAAGGCCAGGACCTGCCCACCAGGATTTCACAGTCACTTGGAGGAGGCGGATCTGCCAACAGATAATTATAACATATGACCGGCTCTTCTGTGGGAATATTAGAAGCCTCCTCAGAGTGGGGGAATTTTTGAGGTGAGAGTTAGGGGCCCTCACAGGTAAAACCAAGAAGACAAAGAATGAAGCTATTTAAGCAAAAAAGGAGCATATAAAAGCAAGAGGGTGAACTAGAATAAAGCATTAGATGCTTCGGTAGGACTGCAGCACACCTTTAAGGTGGCAAGAAAGGGGAGATGAAAATGGAGAGGTTGATAGGAACACTCAGAGCTCAGGGATCAGAGGCTAAAGACTTGAAACATTTGAGCCTGTGCACATGCTGAGTAGATGCCAGGGAAGAGGCTGAAGATAAAGGAAAGGCGATCACTGCTGCCTCAAGGTCATAGAGAAATTAGGAGAAAATGATTTTTAGACCAGGGGATGAGTAGAAAGGCTACTCTAAGACTGAAAAGGGGTCCTTTCTTCCCCTTAGATGTAGAAAAAAGTGAATTTGTAAGAGAAAAAGAATTTAGGCATCCTGGCACTAGGAGGTACAGGACAGATATGGTTCCTGCCTTCTGAGTGACCAGTAATTCATGTGTTTATTCATTAAGTGTTCTTGTATTTATTTGAGAATGTTTGCTAAGTATAAACTAGATGTAGATTCTCCTTTCAGAGTTTACAAACTAGTTCAGATAATAAAGTATAAACCTTGGTAGGTGACACATACTTAATGTATGCTTATAGAATGAATGAATTAAATAAGTCCTTCAAAAACGACAGAGATGAAATAGCATAGAAACAGAACAGAATACTTTCTGGGTTTGTATGGGTCCTGAAGGAGAGCAGAAAGAATTTTTACTAAATAATAAATGGAGTTGAAATAATTGAAGAGCAAAACTGCATTTTTCTTGAGATAAAAGAAATTCAGGCCAAGCGCAGTGGCTCACTCCTGTAATCTTAGCACTCTGGGAGGCTGAGAAGGGAGGATTGGTTAAGCTGAAGAATTCAACAGCTGAAGAATTCGAGACCTGAGCAAGAGTGAGACCCCATCTTTACTAAAAATAGAAAAATAAGTCAGGGTTGTGGCAGGTGCCTATACTCCCAGCTACTTGGAAGGCAGAGGCAAGAAGATGCTTGAGCCCAAGAGTTTGAGGTTGCTGTGAGCTATGATGCCATGGCACTCAACCCCAGGGCAACAGAGTGAGATTGTCTCAAAAAACAAAAAAAAAGAAGAAGAAGAAGAAAGGAAGATAAAAGAAAGAAGAAAATCATCTGGCATCAGCTCCTGCCATAAAGTTTCTGTCAGTAGGCTTGCCCCATAAATTTCAGAGACTCAACAGCCTCCACAATCCCATAAATTAATGCCCTGAAACTCATAATAATATATATAAACTATATAAGACATCATATATAAATAAATGTGCATCTATTTGATGTGCATACAAATAAATTCTAAAGGACATATTAGAGAGAAATGAAACATTTGAATACAGAGTTAGATAATTAGGATTTTTGGACTGTAAATCTTTCAACGGAGGAAAATGTCCACATTTTTGGAGCTATCTTCTGAAGTGTTTCTAAGTGAAATATAATGATGATCTTGGATTGTACAGTGTTGGCCAGATATACATATATATCATATCTCTTTAGTAAGATTAATGAAATATATCCAGCCCTCACCCTTGATGTCCTCATACTCTGTTATTTCTAGCATAGCAAGTAATAGCAAAGTCTTACCCTAATATTTAACTGAGTTTTACCACAGGACTAATTGGTTTAAAAAACCTAAGGAGACTTTAAGGCTATGATGTAGCTGACGTTCTATTTCCAGAGCATGGAGGGCAAGGACCAGTCCTGGGAGGTGATGTGCATGATTTAGTACAGGAGTTTTTCCCATTCAGCCCATGTCTCTTCATGACATCCAAGGACACCAGGCCTCAGAACGCTGACTCTTTGAAATTGGCTATAAAATGGATATTTTGGCTTTCTGTATTGTTTTCTTAAGAGTACAGATGTCCTGGCCAAGTTACAGTATGTTCCTACCAAAATTCTCCCATAGAACTAAAATGACAAGATATTTTCCCTTCCTTTCCTGTCATTAAATTGTAATGAAGTGCTGGTGACCTTACTGTTATGGTTACCATTGTTGCTATGGTGACAGTCCTATACATTCCAAAAGAAGGAAAACCACACAATCCAATGCATGATATTATTTCAAGACCCCTGTCAAAAGTAAAAGATAAATTTATTTTATTAATATAAATTCTTAATAGATATTTGTGTATCTACTATGACTTAGCTCAGTGTGGGATAGAATAGCATTTTCACATCATGTGCACCACATAATATACTTAAAAGTTTGCATGGTGTTTGGCAGAGCTCTTTTGCAGATACCATGTAATTATCTTATTTGTATTTTGTGGGACTCTATAGAGTTGAAAGGTTAGGTACTCTTAACACCATATTACAGAGTCCGATGCTTAACCAACATCTGTTCACCCCATCATCCCATCCTCATTGCTAACGAAATCTTGATTGTGTTTGAGAGGGAAACATATCTTTCCTCAATGTAGGTATTTTTTTCTGAGTACTACTACTATGGGTATAAAATATAATTCAGGCTTGTAAGGAAGTTTGCTAGCATTTCTAGGAAGTGTTTGTATGCTCACTGGGTTTTTAAAATTAGTAATAAAAGGATCCACCTGGCTATCTCTTTCCTCCATTCTTTGTCCTGACTTGATTGTAAATTTAAGGACTGGTGTTATCATAGTCATTATGTGGCCAGGAAGGAAAAACCAAAAGAACAAGAAATATCGGTTCAGCAGTTTGCTTGTGGACATTTTCTTTTTTTGGTGGGAGAATATGTATTATATATAGACTCATTTGACTAAGTGACTGCAGCTGAGTTTTCTGTTACCTACAGCCAAGTGCATTCTCAACCGAGTCTGAGGCTCTAAGTGACATTTCCAAGGTCACACAACCTGCAAGAGGCACATATAAGACTAATTTAAGTCAGTTATCCTCTACTCTATATAAAGCTGTTTCATTTCCATTTAAGGGTTAACATTTTATTAAATACTTACAAATACTACTATGAGGAAATACTAAGATGACGAGGACACAGTCCTTTTCCTTAACTCCACAAGATTTAAGCTAAGGAACTAAACATATAAACAAGCAGGGATAGTAAAGGCAAACGTTTATAGGAGAACTATATGAACCAAACCCAGTTTATGACCTCTGATGCACAAGATAATGTATAAGCAGGGGGTTGTGAAATAAAACACTATGTCAAACAGAAAAGGAGAAGCCTTAAAGAAGAGCTAAAAGAAAGGCACACAGGGGGAACTTCACTTGGTGTAGTTCTGTGTGCTTGAGTTTGAGTTTCTTCTTTCTTAGACAAGAGATTATACATATGCTGTGTCTTTTGGGACATGGTCCCAGAGCATAAGTGGAGGTGTCTTGGGAGAGCGAAATAAAGGTAGGGAAGAGCCAATACAAGGGTACATTATTGAGTGGGATCCTACTGTGGGTAACTGGAGTTCAGTCTTGCTGGAAGTCTCTGAGGAATTGTATCAAATGTGCCTCAGAATTGTGCACCTGAAGGCTGGAACATGGGGGGCATTCAGCCATCAGTGCCTGTTGTCCACTGGTAAGGGGTTGCCCCACAAATTGTTAATTATCTTGGACTTTCATATTTGTATATATAAAAAAGCCATTCTCTGGGACAGAAAGCAAGAGATAAGAGAGGTAGTTGAAGTGCAGTGTTAAGTTACAGCTGCAGGAAGTTGTTTTCTATAGCAATAGCTGCAATAGAAGGAGGATCAACAGGGGATGGGCCAGGCACAAACAACTGTCTGATACACCGCGATATGATTGTAATGGGACAAAGAATGCCTAGAGATGATACTGGGAAGGAAAGCAAAGTCTTAAAGAAAAAAAATTGTCTTGAATTCTGGTGGCAGGGAAGTCTTACACGTGAAGTCTCTACCTCCTTAAGGCATACTCTTGAATTTTACATAGAGGTCCTTTTACATGAGTGTGGGCATGTAGTTTTTTTCTTAGTGGGAGGTCTTAGAGTTTCAGAGGGCTCAGTGATTCAGAATAGGTTAGAAAACCTTTTTTTCTGGTCACTAATCAGAGTAGAGGCAAGAAAATAATGGGTTATTGTTCACATTTCAACCTTTGCTAATTGCTAATGTTCCACGCTTTTTGAATGCGATAGATAGGAAGGCCAATGTCAGTACTGTATTTAGTGAAAAGCCTCTATGTTAGCACTCCATGATTTACCCTAAGACACCTAGTGGTCCTTGGATGGAAAACTCTGGCGTCACCATGCTGTTGTTATTAAACACTGATCTTGAGGCTGATAATTTCTTGTGGACTTGTATATATCATCTTATTTCACCCTGACAGGATTCCTGTAATAATTCATGATGAACTTGATGATAGTTTCTGCTTGACTGAACTCATTCCAATCTTCTGGTTTTGAAATGTCTTAATATTTTCTTTTTTATAGAGGAAACTATGGCCATGCTTCAAATTAACGATTGAAATTGAGGCCCTAAGACTTTACATAGCAGAGACATCATAGTCTTTTCCAGCAGAGAATCACTGTAAGGATTCCATGGGGATATCAAAGAGTCTCATCTTATGCAAAGATAAGTTTCTAAGCAAAGCACAGAGGTCAAGTTGGGAACATCCAAAGTTACCCTTGACCATCTTTCAGGAAGGAGCTCTGCTGAGGAACTCCAAGCCACTTCCCAACGGGTGCGACACAGCCGGTCTTCCATCCATGTTGGAGCCACTCTGTCTTCAGTTGAACACATCCTCTTTTTCACTTGCATATTATCTTACACCACAAGAGAGAATGTTCAAATACCACAGATGTTCAAACTCCAGAATCATCCAGAGGGCAGAAAAATGCTCACACCAGGGAGGACAGAAGTGCAAGAGTAAGGGAGCCGAGACTGACTGAGAGTGCCCTTCCCACTGTGTCTCCTTCTTACTCTCGCATTCACTTGGTAGAGCATCCAGAGTAAATACGCACATCATTTCTGTTTTTGTCGCTCCTTTTGCTAAGTTACTTGAACTTAGGCAAGTTCAATGGAAATCTGAGTAACTCTGTAGATTAAACCAGAGTATTAACAGCTAACCCTTATTAAGCAACAAAAACACACTACATGTTCTAACTAATTTAAGACACACACCCAGTCTAAGATAGAGTTGCTAAGATTATCCTCATTCTACAAGTGGGGAAGCTGAGGCACAGAAAGGCAAGGTAACTAGCCTGTGGTCATGTGCCTCCTAAGTGGAGAGGGCACCCTGCCAAGCAGACCGGCTGCAGAATCTATTCTGGGATGGAGGGGAGGGTAAGAAAGGAGGGGTAGTAGAAAGACAAGGACCTGAATTTTTTTACCATAAAAAGATTGAAAATGTTGAGGACAACTATTTTAGTATGACCTACTGATTACACACATGAGGAACACAAAGCCTGGCAAAATGAGATGCCCGATGGAATCACTCATGGGATAAAAAGGTGTAGTAAGATGAATGAAAGGTGTGCCCCCCCAAAGATATCCACATCATAATCTCTGAAACCTGTGGATGTTACCTACTATGGCAGATGGAATTCAAGGATGTGATTAAGTTAAGAATCTTAAAGAAGAGGGATTATCCTCGATTATCCCTGTAAACCTAAATGTAGTCACAAGATCCTTTATAAGAAAGAGGGAGGCAAGAAGGTCAAAGGCATGAGTTGGAGATGGGCCCACAGAAGCGAGAGGTTGGAGCGATGTGAGTCCAGGAAGCATGCAGCCTCCAGAAGCTGAAAAGGCAAGGAAACAAATTCTCTCCTAGAGCCTCCAGAGGAAGAAGCTCTTGACTTAGGCCAGTGAACTTGATCTCAGACTTTTGACCTCCAGAACTGGAAGAAAGTAAATTTGTACTATTTTAAGCCAGTAAGTTTGTAGTAACTTGTTACAGCAGCCACAGGAAATATGATACAAAGGGGCTCTTGCTATTATCATCAATTGTTTAAACAGTTGACTTTAAGGCCCTCTGTCACACCACAGTCCATTATGTCTTATGTTAATTTGAGAAGAATCAAACTTTATTTTTAATATTTTCCCCAGCTTTATCAAGATATAACTGACATAAAATTTGTGTATGGTTAAAGTATGTATGATGATTTGATACGCATGCACATGTGAAAAGAGGCATAATCAAGCTAATTAACATATCCATTATCTCATATATTTATTGTGTGTGCGTGTGTATGTGAGAACACCTAAGATTTACTCTCCTAGCAAATTTCAAATACGGTTGATCCTTGAACAACACAGGTTTGAACTTACACATGGACTTTTTTCAATAAATACAGCTGGCCCTTTGTTTGGCAGGTTCCATAGCCACAACCAAATGCAGATCGAAAATGCAGTATTCACAGGATGTCAAGCCCACATGTACGAATTGCTGAGTCTGAGACTTGAGTACATAAGGATTCTGGTGTATGGTGGTGGATCCTGGAACCAATCTTCCAGTAACACAAAGGGTGACCATAGACACACTTGAAGGTATTATTAACCGTAGTCACCATGCAGTACATTAGATCTCCAGAACTTATTTCTCCTGCATATTCAAAACTTAGTACCATTTTACAATCTTCCCATATCCCTCACTCCCCAACACCCGGACAACTACCATTCTGCTCCCTGCTTCTATGATTTTGACTTTTTAAGATTTCACATGTAAGTGAGATCATCATGTATCTTTATGCACCTAGATTTACCACTTAATAATACTGTCCTCTGGGGTCATCCATGGCATTGGAAATGTCAAGATTTTCTTCATTTGTAATGAATAATATTCCATTATATAAATTTAAATATACCATGCTTTCTTTTTTTTCTTTTCTTTTCGAGACAGAGATCTCACTATGTCACCCACTGTGGCATCACAGCTCACAGCAACCTCAAACATTGGGCTTAAGCAATTCTCTTGCCTCGGCCTCCCAAGTAGTTGAGACTATAGGCTCCTACCACAATCCCTGGCTATTTTTTTGTTGCAGGTGTCACTGTTGTTTAGCTGGCCCAGGCTGTGTTTGAACCTGCCAGCCTCGGTGCATGTGGCTGGTGCCGTAACCACTCTGTTATGGATACTGAGCCAATACCAGGCTTTATCAGTCCATCCATTGATGGGCACTTGCAGATTTCATGTCTTGGCTATTATGAATAAGGCTGCAATAGACATGGGAGTACAGATATCTCTTCCAGATACTGATTTTATCTTCTTTGGCTATATACCCAGAAGTGGGATTGATGGAGATTATGGTAATTCTATTTTTACCTTTTTAAGGGATTTTTATATCATTATTCAAATTTACATTTCTGCCAATAGTGTTTTCATTCCTCTACATCCTTACTAATATTTATTTCTGCTTTTTTGATGATAATCATTCTAAGTCGTGTGAAGTGATATTTCATTGTGGTGGTAATTTGTATTTCTCTGATAATAGAAATGTTGAGCATTTTTTATATATACCTATATATCCACTTGAAATACAATGATCTGGCTATGGCTCTGTTGATTAGATGGAGTAAGAGTGGACATCTTGTCTTGTTCCCGATCTCACTATTGACCATGATGGTAGTTGTGGTGGGCTTGTCACTGGTGGCCTTTAATATATTGAGGGATTCTTTCTATGCCTAATTTTTTAAAAGGATGTTGAATTTTGTGCAATTCCTTTTTTTTTGGCATATATATGGCTTTTATCCTTCCCTCTGCTTATGTGGTGCGTCACATTTATTGACCTGCATATGTTGAATCATCCTTGGGACAAATCCCATATGATCATGTTGAATCCTTTTAAAATGTGCTGTTGAATTCCATGTGAGCATTTTTGAACCTATGTTCATCAAGGATATTGGCCTGCAATTTCTTTTCTTGTAGTTTCCTAGTCTGGCTTTGGTGTCAGGGTAATGCTAGCCTCAAAAAATGACTTTGGAAATGTTAACCCTTCTTCATTTTTGGAAGAGTTTGATAAGAATTTGGTCTAATTTTTCTTTGGATATAGAGTGGACTTCACCGCTGACACCATCAGGTCCTGGGCTTTTTCTTTGTTGAAAGGATTCGGATTACGGATTCAATCCCCTTAATTATTATTGGTCTAGTTCATATTTTCTATTTCTTCATAATTCAGTCTAAGTAAATGTTTGTAGAAACAGAAGTTTGTTGACTTATTTTCTTAATTTTTTAAATGAACTTTTGCATTATTTCCATGGAATCAGTTGTAATGTTTTCCCTTTAGCTTGTAATTTTATTTCTTTTCATCTTATCTCTTTTTCCTTACTTAATCCAACTAGAGGTTTGTCAACTGTTAGTTTTGTTCATATTTTCTTCCATTTTCTTTCATTTCTGCTCTGAGTATTATTTTTTCTGCTAACTTTGGGCTTAGGTTTTTTACTTTTCCAGTTTCTTAAAGTATAAAGTGCATTAGTGAAATGAGATTGTTCCTTTTTCTCAATGCATGTGTACATTGCTATAACTTCCTCTCTTTAATGCATCCCATAAGTTTTAGTAAATTGTGTTTCTGTTTTGGTTTACTTCCAGTTTTTTTTTTTTAATTTCTTTTTTAGTCCATTGGTTGTTCAGGTGCATGTTGGTTAATTTCCATATATTTGTGGATTTTTTAAATTTTCCTTTTGTTACTGATTTATACTTAGTTTCATATCAGTGTGATCGGAAAAATACTAACATTTCATTTAGGAGTTAGAGTTTCAACGTATGAATTTTAGGGTAACACAAACATGCAGTCGACAGCACATGCTAAATGTTACCTGTAACAAACTGATGGTTTTTGCATGCACAAATCAATGTGATCTAAGTATGCTTTCCATGCAATAATAATGAGATTTATAAACTATACTAACTCATAATGTTCTGCCAAGCAGTATGGTCCAGTAACGGAGCCAAGTTTAAAGTTATCTGATGAATGCCATCTGGTTCCAATCTTGTCAGCCTGTCTCTGACTATTTTGTATATCCTTATTTAGAAACAAGGTCAAATTTCTAAATTTGATGGTCTTTGTGAATGTAAGTCCTGGGCCAAATGTCCCTGCCTGACTCCAGTTATTTACTAGCAAACTAAAATAACTTGTATATGCACACACCAATCAGATATTATAATAACTACATACAAATATCATTCAGAGTTTCTATTCATATGCAGAAACTGGTCAAACCATTGGCTGCATCAGTTCTGAAGGGAAATGTATATATATATATATATATTCTTTCCACGTCCCTCATTCCAAAGTATTCTTTGTTCTGGTGGATCTTCCAGCATTGCTAATTTTTAAGGCAAAGCAAGCCCCAGGAAGAGCTCCTGCCTCAGGCATCCTGCGACTCTAAGTTTCAGTATGACTCAACTTAATGTGTCCTGAAGGTTTTGTCCTGTCCAAACTACTCCATCAAAGGGGACATTACAAATACTCTAAGGTAACAACTTTCTGATTTATGGCTTTGGGTATCTATTTGGTATTATGTCCAAATACTGGTGATAAGAAAAAGAATACGATTAAAAGCCTTTTTTGATTTTTAGTTTGCCATAAAATTTCAAAGTTAGTGAGCCCTTTCTTTCACATCAACTATTTTTAGACACAGTTGGCAGGCCATATGGATGTATTTCTAGTTCTTTATTTCTAGTAAGGTTTATTTAAGAAGAAAACACAGACTAATGCTAAAGCTTTCAAATTAGTGCAGATTTCAATGCTAGCCATTTAGATGCTCACAGGATGCCTTTAACACTCTCATTTATCCACACACAGAGAAAAATCTTTTCTCTCCAGTAGCACCTTGGATACACACCTGCCTGTTTAAAATGAAGCATACAGAAAAGGAAGTGCTGATGAATTTGGTGCTGTCTAGACAAGTATACTACAGTACAGTATTGGGCCAGTGGTTGCCATGGTAATGTGCAAATAAGCTTTTACAGCTCTGCTAAATAGTGGGTTGTGGATGCTTCCTTTACAATGGACAATTTTCCCTCCCTTGAAATGGGGATTGCCAAAAACAATCTGACTAACTCTAAGACATGGAATCATGGCATCCAACAATGTTTCAGGATGTAAGATGAATGCCACGTTTTAAATGTTCCTTGTCAAAGTAATTCATTTTCCTTGCCATTTGTCAGCAGAGTAACAAGTTCTTCATTATGTAGCAGAGGATCCTAAGCCTAAGAAACAACAGTGAGTGGGCAGGAAATCCAAAAGTGTTTCCACTTGCTTCAGAAAATTATAGCTTTTGAGTCTTTTTCTCATTAGAGTTATACCTTTCCTGCATTCAACCCATATTTTTGGATTTTACACCCTGCACTAGGCCAACATTCAGATGCACAAGGTGGTATAAAGGGCTATCTTTTTCAAAGGTAATCATCACAAGGCATATTTGGATAAGTGGTATGTATGACATGCGCGTGCTTCTGGAACACACGGGTATGGACAGAACTCAGTCGTGGAAGATCAATGAAAGCACCCTAGTGGACATGGTATCTAAACTGAAAAAAGATAGAAGGAATCCAAGAAAAGTGTGGAAAAGCACACCAAAAAAAAGGGAACAGGAGAGACAGTGCCTCAAAGGCATCAGAAGAAACAATTCATTACAGTCAACTGCAGAAATTCAGTGAGAGGGGAATGTAGTGTGTGTGAAGGAAGGGAGTAAAAAGAGGTGAGTCTTAAAAGGTAGGGAAGGTTCTAGTCATGAGACCTTCACTATAGTTATAGTGTGAGAGTTTATCTTGAAAGCACTGAGAAGCTGATGAAAGTCTTAAGCAGAAAAGTTATCACTTTAGAAATTTCTAATTGCAGTAAGGACAAGGAATGGGAAGACAGTAAGACTTGAGGCAGGAAGAAGACTTACACAGGCTTTGTAGTACCCAACAACTTCTCAATTTTAAGGTTCTTTTCTGAATTGCTACCATCCTTTTCATCTTTGGTGAAGGCTTCCAGTGGTCCCCCAATATCCATGCTTCCCTCGTATAGTAAGAAGTTGAAATTAATTTGGGCATATGGCTGGCCAGCTGAAATACACATTTCCCAGATTCCCTTGCAGCTAGGTGTGGCCTTGGCATCTGAAGTGGAGCAATATGTACAACTTCGAAGGCAGGCCCTCTCCATTTCCCTTTCCTTTCTTCTTGAAGGCTTGAATAAAAATGTATGCAGAAGTAGAGGAGTTAACTCAGACCAGGGGAAAGATGCCAAGTGCCAAGAAGCAGTGCAATAGGCAGAAGGCGCCTGGGACTCTGATGATTGTGGAATCACCACACTAGTCCTGAACCATCTAACATGGCCGTTTTGATTTCTCAGTTGGAGAATCTTAGCCAATGTCCTAACCTTCCTGATGTTATTTGACAACTGACCACTTTTCCCCTAAACTGTCTACTATCTCTTCTTCACAAGTTCCCTATCTATTGACAGCTTGTCATCTATCTCTCTGTCTTGCTTTCTCTCCATGTCTCCTCTGTTGTCTTGTGATACCTCCCTACCTATCTTGCAAACTATCTCCCCATCTACCTATCTATCTATCTCTGTTCTTTCCCTATTTGGTAGCCGTCTTGGACCTTCTTTGTCTCTCTCCCATTGTGGGTATGATTCAAGGCTCTGTTCTGCCCTCCTCTTTTGGAGGATTCATGACTTTATTTAGTACAGAAGGCTTCAAATTTTATACTTTAGCCTGCTCTTTATCTAAATTCATATTTTTAAAGGCCTACAGCACATTTCCATTTCCAAATCAACATGTCCCAAACTGAGCTTGTCATTTTCTTCCCCACATGATTCTATTCCCCAGGACTGTCTCTTCTTTCCAAGACAGTATCAGTTTCTTCCTACTCGGTCAGCCCCAAAGCCTGATGGTTAACCTTAATTGTATCCCCAACCCCTTCATCTCTTATGTCCAACCAGTTCTTAAGTCTTTTTTCCTTCTCTTTATTCTTGGATTGTTTCAACTAACACTTATATTTGACCTTCCCAATATTGTTGCCTCTATTCAGTTCAGCCTTTGTGGTCGAGCCCCCAACTTACATTCTCTTCCTTTACTGCCCTGTCCTACATATGTCAACACTAAACAATTTCCTACATCGTTGCTTTTCTCTGTCCTCTCTTTAAGAACTGACAGAGAGTGTCTAGGCTTTATAATATCAGTTCCCTAAGAAAGACTGCAATGCAGTAGAAAGAAGGATGTCATGAGTGCTCCACTCTCTTGAGTAGATCAATGCCTTACAAAAGGCGAGAGGGAAGTAGCTTTGGGCCCTTTTGCTCTTCCACTTTCTGCCATGTGAGGACTAAGCAAGAAGGACCTCACCAGACATCAAGCTTACAGTTGCCTTGATCTCGGACTTCCCAGACTCCAGAACTGCAAGAAATAAGTTTCTGGTTTTATAAATGACTCAGTCTCATGTATTTTGCTATAGATGTATACAGGGACTAAAGCAAATACCCTTCCTGAGAATTTTTTGTGCCACAGAAGACAATCCACAAATAAGCTTTCCCTGAAAACAGGAGTTCAAGAGAGCACACCTTAGGGGATTCAGTATCAACGGTAGTAATTTTTCTTCAAGTGGTAGAAGGTAAGGAAGGGTGAGAATGAGAGACTGTAGTGTGATATTTTTACCTTCACATGTGTAGTGTGCTTTGTTTATGTCTCTTCCTGCCTAGTCAAAGTCCCCAAGAGGGCCTTGGAGTTGATGTTACCACCTTTTAATACATGTTAGGCTGTCTTCAGTTCCTGACCAGGGGAACAGGCTCAAATGCTGGCAGGGCCCCAAAGCCTGAAGGTATGTAGCATTACCAACTGTCTCAGATTTATAATCACCCTGTTGGTCACCATTTCCCTCGAGAATTTAAATGTACTTCAATTCATATGAAGAGATATTGCTGGAGTGCCTATTAGGAACAAAGCATGCTATTGAAGTTATATTTAAAATTGGGAGTTCTGGGTTTTAGCTCTACCCCAAAAAATACTTTAGGCCCTTTGGAAAGCTACTTCTGGTTTTGGAGGCCATATGTATTTGACTAGAAAATTAGGAAGTAAGTAGATATAGGAGGAGTACTTTCCTGAGAGGCTTGCTGTGATGACTGCAAGTGCATGTGAAGAACTTAATAGGCAGGGCCAGGAGGGAGGGCTTGGGCTGTGGAGGCATCCTGTATCTTGGTTGTTTTGGTGGTAGAGGTTATACTACTACATATACTTGTTAACACTCAAAAGAACTACATACCCCAAAAGACTTAAATACCTTAATATACCTGGTTTTAAAAATAAAAGTCTGCTGCATGATTTCAACTATATCTGGGAAAGATAAACTATGAAAACTGCAAAGGTCATTGGGTTGCCAGGGGTTAGTGGGTAGGGAGGAAGGGATGAATACACAGAGTGGAGATGGGAGAATTGGGGGGCAGTGAAACTATTTATGGCACTGTAACAGTGGATACTTGTCATTATACATGTGTCAAACCCACATAATGTACAACAGAAAGAGTGAATCCTTATGTAAATTATGGGCTTCAGTTAATAATAATGTATTAGGGTTGGCTCATTGATTGTAATAAATGTATTACGCCACTGCAAGACATTAATAATAGAGGAACTTTGGGAGGGGGTTGGGTAGTAGGGGAAATCACTATTTTTTTTTTTTTTTTTGTGGTCATGGCTGGGTTTGAACCTACCACCTCCAGCATATGGGGACGGCACCCTACTCCTCTTAGCCACAGGTGCCACCCTGAAATCACTATGCTTTTCACTCAATTTTTCTGTGCAACTAACAGTGTCCTAAAGAATAAAGTCACTTACAAAAAATTACAATTACCGAAAAAAGGTCTTAAACAGAAACAAGCACTAATTTAGTTTCTGTTACACTAATTTAGGTCTATGCCTTCCCTAAAACAACCAAAGCTTTTCTTAAAAGCATGCCAAGATACCTAGGCTTGGGCTGGATCTCAGTGGGAGACGAGCGTAAAAAAAAGCAAATAGGGTGGATCCTCCCCATGCAAACTTCTTAAAGACTGATTCGTGTTGAAGGGTGATAAATGCCCCCCTCTGCGAGCGTCTCTCCAAGGGCGCAGCTGCACGTGGAAGCTGCTCTTTCCTCCCGAGCTGCTCCAGCTCACTGTGATTCAGCCGCAGATGCTCTTTCTCATCTCACGATTGTGTCTGCTGCTTTCCCAAGGAACTGAAGACATGGAACAGCCAATTAAATAGCACATTCTTGGTGCCCTTGGGAAAGCCATACAGGAAACAGACTGTGTTTATATCTCACACCTCTGGGGAGGCTGCACAAGCTGAAAGCAATGTAGGATTTTTTCCTTCTCTTTATTCTCAAAGGAGAATTAAAAACAAAAATCTAAGCCCCACAGACACCCAAAACAAACAAGACAAAATGTAGTTTCAATTATAAAAACACTCGCCTTCACAATGAATATCCATGTGGGAGAATTCTGATAAGTCTGAGAAAAATCTGGCCAAAGGCTATCTAATTTGGGAGGAGAGTCAGCACTCTCCATACTGAGGGTTACTACACCACATGCACCAAGTTCACCCAGCATGGGGCCAACTTGACCCTGGGTCTATCAGGGAGTACTTTGCAGGGATCTGCCTGCGGATAACACTGTTGACAAGCTCATGATGAAGGGTGTGGGCCTCGAAGGGTGTCAGAAGGCTCACAGCACAGGCTCCCTGTGAGGACTCTCCACCAGACCACCCACATGCTATGGAACCTCCTTGAGCTTCAACTTCTCCGTTAGTGAAATATGCAGATTAGATAAGAAAATCTCCAGGCTTCCTGCCAGCCCAACCATCCTGTGATTCCAATTCCTACTGAGCATTTTTCCAGCGCTGAAATCCTACAGATCCTATTTTTCAATATTTTTAATCAATTTTAATCCATTCATACATCTATCTCTCACTTTCTATTTTATTTCCATAAGTAAAAAATGAGAAATGAAAATGAATAAAAGTCTTACCACAAAAGTAAGTAAATGAAGTGACAGGTATGGTAGCTTGATGTAAGCATTCCATGTTGTGTATCAAAACAGCACATTGTACCCCATAAATGTATACAGTTGTGATTTAATAAAAATTAAATTAAGAACATAAAAAAATAGAAAAAATATGAAAATAATGAACAATTTACCGATAAGCCCAGAGCCCCCCTGAGTACCACCTCCATTAACTATTACATTCTCTTCTATCCTTTCCAAGAAATAGCCACTGCTATTCTATATCTATTCTTCCAGATCTGTGCATACCCAATTATCCAGGGAAAATAAGCAGTATTGTATTGTTTTTGCTTTTACATAAATCATACCATACTTCATTTTGTTCTTTTTTAATAGTTATGTAATATTCCACAGCCTTACCAAGAGCTATTTAGGTCACTGCATTTTTCACTAACAAAAACACTGTTAGGATGAATATCTCACAGTGAATGCATTTCTCAAAGAGAGACACAAGTACGCAGAATTGCCGAGTTGATTAGTAAGTTTATTTTAATAGGTATTCCTAAATTGTAATAGGTATTAGAATCTGGAGATAGACCAACACATTAGTTCTGATACTGTGGTTAAGATATTTTCTCTGTTATTTCTACACGTGTAAAGTAAGAATAAAATGTTTCTACACGGGAGTTGTTGGTGGGGCGTGTACTAGAATAGTTGCTGCCACGTAGTAGCTGATCAATACTAGCTCTAATCATTATTACCAGCTTTGGTTTGATGAGTTTCAAGCTTTTTAACCAAAAAGGTTTGCAGTACCCCCTCCCAAATTACTCTCTGAGTCAGAATTTTTCCGGACCTAGAGGTTAAATGCCTGCTGGGCTTATTTAACTCACACTATTGTGTCCTTCTGGGAAGTGAAACCAGCAGGGCCCTGACTGACTGGCCGCCAGCGCCTGTTTGTACAACAATCTTGCTAATGTAAATAGCTAAATGCAAAAGCAACATCCAAGAACCTTCAGGGGATTTGAAGACATTCTTGGAAAAGGCTGATTTCATTAATATTGAAGAAGCAAAACACCTCGACACAGGCCGCTTGATCCCATGTGCAAGGGTGTCTGAAGGGGCTGCAGGAGGGGACCATCACATGGGGCCAACCTTCCCTGTGATGCTCTCATGCAAGCGAAAACAGGTTAAAGACAATGCCAAGGACAGGTTGGAGTGAAAAGAAAGATGACAGAAAACTATTTGCAGCTGTAGGGATGTTTGTGAAGACACCGAAGTCCTGCCTTATCCATGATGCTCTAATATTACTATAGGGGACCTGACTGTGAACGGACCCTGTGTGGACCAACTTTGGTTAACTTGCCGAGCCCACCTTCACCTTGACCCTCCCTCCTTTGAGAGTTGTATCTTAGTACACCTGCTACTGAGGGAGGGGGAAGCAAGGTGGGAGATCTGGGACATTTCCACTTTGGACACTGTCTACCCACATAGACAATCATTTCAAAGGGCTCCTGAATCTAGCTGTTTTCAAAAGCATTATAGTAAAATGAAATAGATTTTTTTTTAGTCAGTCTTTACAGAAATGGATATCAGTGCTCATACAGATAGAGTCAGAGCCAGAAAAGGACTCAAGTGTGTTGTTTTGCAGCCTAAGCCTTTTCCACACACCACACTCACCCCTGTGCATAGACAATAAGGTAACCACACAATCAACTCTAACTCTTAGCCTGAAGCTCCTATGACATAAGGTCACTCTCAGACAGATGCTCTGAACTTTGGTCTTCTTTATAAAAGACTGTGTTTAAAGCAGTACGGTGGGGGATAGTCCCCCACCTCTGAATTCCAGAGCCCACACTATTAACTAGTCTGCACACCTCTTCTGCTAGGACGGTACTTGACCCTAAAGAACAACTGCCTGACCACCTATTGGTAATCACCAGTGCCTATTGGTAATGACCATGGGTGGGGTTCAAATTTGCCTATTTTAGGATATCAAAACTTAAAAACCAAATGGGTTTAATGATGTTTTCCCAGAGTCATGGAAAGAATATTTAAACCTAAGACATTATTATTATTATCATCATCATCATCATTACTATTTGGTTTCATACTTTTCAAACCTAAGTCTCTGTCCTCTTTCTAGCTTCCCTTTAACAAAAAGCGAAGCTGTGAACTGGATGACCCAGTCTCCTGGTCCACTGCCCACATGTGCTTGTCGTTGGTCCTGCGCTAGATGGCTTTTGTAAATTTCATGCAGCTTCAGTGTGTCTTAAGTTGCTTTTGTTTCTGTATGTTTCAGTTTCATCTTTGTAATTGTACCTCATATTTTCTGTTTATAGAGGCATGCTAGTTAAATATTGCTGCGCAGTGACAAAACACAGCTGGAATAGGAAATTTCCACAGAACGCAAAGCGCATGTGCTCGATTTACAAATGGAGGCTAGCCTGCACGTTTCCCTGGAAAGCAGGGCTGGGAGAGCCAAGAGGAAGAGTGCGAGGCCTGGCCTAGCCTCTGTCACCCCCACAGAGTTCACTGTACATCCAGAAGTTTATCTGAACAGGAAGTAGGCCAGGCACTGGGGCCGTGTGGTGCTTCTAATACTGACTTTACTCAGAGCACGAGTGGGGCTCATTGCAGACAAGAGAGCAGAATTCAAAAGCCACACTGATGGTTCTCCAGCCCACACAGAGCTTCTCCTGTCTCTGAACTACTGACCTTAAAATTACTATCATATAACTTAGCACTGCTAAGAGAGAAATGGAGCATTCTCCGTAAATACGACTGGAGTGAAACTCCAGTCGCCTTAGGCCTCCTGGGTGTAGGCATCACATGTTATTCTTACCCCAGCCTCAGCTGTATAGCAGAGTGTTGGGTGTAGACCAGGTGACCAGTAAAAAATATCTGACTGATCGCTAAGTTGTCTTCCCTGGGACAGAAAAATTAAGTTCTTTTCACCATATTCTGGAATATAAGCTTTATGAATAGACAGATTTTCATTAGTCATGTTCATCACTAGGTCTTCAGTTTCTAGAAAGTGCTTACAACACAGTAACTTACTAAATACAGTAGAACCTCTATAAGTTGATCACTCAAGTGACTATAACAAACTGGTCACACACAGAAGTGGTCAACACAAGGAACTAGGCCTACTGGACTGATATATACATGTGATCTATGTCCAGTTTGTGAAAATTAGGTCAACGTCAGGAGGCGGTCAGTGTGGGGAGGAGGTCAGTGTGGGGAGGTGGTCAGTGTGGGGAGACATTCAGTGTGGGGAGGTGGGCAGTGTAGGAAGTGTCAAGGTGGGGAGGCATCAGTGTAGGAGGTGGTCAGTGTGGGGAGGCAGTCAGTGTGAGGAGGCGGTCAGTGTGAGGAGGTGAGCAGCATAGGAAGGGTCAGGGTGGGGAGGTGGGCAGAGTAAGAGGCGGTCAGTGTGTAGAGATAGTCAGTGTGGGAAGGCATTCAGTGTGGGGAGGTGGGCATTGTAGAAAGTGTCAAGGTGAGGAAGTGGGCAGAGGAGGAGGCGATCAGTGAAGGGAAGTAGTCAGAGTAGGGAGGTGGTCAGTGTGGGGAGGCAGGCAGTGTGGGGAGGAGGTCAGTGTGAAGAGGCAGGCAGTGTGGGAGGAGGTCAGTGTGGGGAGGCGGTTAGTGTGCAGAGGTGGTCAGTGTGGGGAGGCGGTCAGTGTAGGAGGTGGTCAGTGTGGGGAGGCGGTTAGTGTGGGGAGGAGGTCAGTGTGGGGAGGTCGTCAGTGTGGGGAGGAGGCCAGTGTGGGGAGGAGGCCAGTGCAGGGAGGAGGTCAGTGTGGGGAGGAGGTCAGTGGGGTGAGGAGGTCAGTGTGGGTAGGAGGTCAGTGCGGGTAGGAGGTCAGTGTGGGGAGGAGGTCAGTGTGAGGAGGTCGTCAGTGTGGGGAGGAGGTCAGTGTGGGGAGGAGGTCAGTGTGGGGAGGTCGTCAGTGTGGGGAGGAGGCCAGTGGGGTGAGGAGGTCAGTGTGGGTAGGAGGTCAGTGCGGGTAGGAGGTCAGTGTGGGGAAGAGGTCAGTGTGGGGAGGAGGTCAGTGTGGGGAGGTCGTCAGTGTGGGGAGGTCATCAGTGTGGAGAGGAGGCCAGTGTGGGGAGGAGGTCAGTGTGGGAAGGTCGTCAGTGTGGGGAGGAGGTCAGTGCAGGGAAGTGGTCAGTGCAGGAGGTGGTCAGTGTGGGAGGTGGTCAATGCAGGGAAGAAGTCAGTGTGGGGAGGAGGTCAGTGTGGGGAGGTCATCAGTGTGGGGAGGAGGTCAGTGTGGGCAGGTCATCAGAGTGGGGAGGAGGTCAGTGTGGGGAGGTCATCAGTGTGGGGAGGAGGTCAGTGTGGGGAGGAGGTCAGTGTGG
>CAUYON010101168.1:0-37968 GCA_963573935.1 Arctocebus calabarensis | reverse complement strand
TGCTGTTATAATGGGTTGAGGCTTTGAAGGACCTTGGAATGAATATGTTGTGCATATGGAATAGGTGGGAGATACAGAGGACTGCCCAGAGCAGACAAGTAACGAGGAGACAAAGAAGAGAACTGTAATATTAGAAGTTATATACTGTATGAATTCCAGGGCCGCTGTAGTCTTAAGAGCAATAAAAGTGGATTTTTTGTGTGTGTATGCTGACACGAGGTGGCGCTCCAGGATAAGAAAAGAAAAACTACACCTGCTGATTGAGGTGTGCCCGCAGGTTACAAAGTGGTTTCGCTGAAGCCGTGTGCGTGTGTGTGTGTGTGTGTGTGTGTGAAGAGGCAGCAGTGGCACCATTTTGAGCCTCAGGTCGGACTCTGGGGTGAGGAGTCGGTCTGCCCAGGGAGGAGCCTTACTGTCAGAGACACGAATACAGCCCTTAAAAGAAGCCTATCAGGAACCTGGGTAGGGCTACTCCTTTCTGCGTTTTGCCTCAGCATCAAGTTAAAACCCGGGATGCTTTGCAGATGGTGCTGCTAGAGCAACCAATCAGGAGCCCCCTAGTTGCCTCTGTTCCTGCACTGACCTAATTCTCAACATTGCCTTAGGTTTTACCTTAGGAGAGTATCCTGTGTTTTATTTCAACCCAAAATGCATCACTCCAAAGAGTATAAAACCTGCTTTCACTCCCACCTCATGGTCCTCCTCTGCGCAGAGTGCTGCTGGACGCAGGCCTGAGCATATGCTTGAATAAAGACAGCCCTTTGTTTTAGGACATGAGACCACACATGTATCTGGTGGTCTCTCAGTGGCAGAGTTTGGTCGTAACACTGCCACCCTAGCTGAGGACACTCCCCACTCCCCACGCAGGGCGCAGTGCACCAGGTTCCCGGCCGGCCACTAGCTAACTGGTGCTGCAGAGCCAGGAGTGGCTGAGTGCTGCCAGCTGTCCACTGCTGCCTCTTCTAGGGGGGAAAAAAGGAATCATTATTGCTGTGCCCAACCCGCTCCTGGATGGAGAGCCAGCAATTACCATTCACCAGGTGGCCCCAAGCTTTATTTGCTTTTAGGGGCAGAAGCGACTGACGGAAGCATTAAGCTCATTAAACCTGCCCGTGAGGTATGAGCATGTCACGGTCTTTTCCACCTGCTTCCAGGGGGCACACACCCGTCAGTGATGCTCAGATGAGAGTAACTAGCGCCAGGGCATGCACAGGTGTCGCCGTGGACTCCAGCACATCCTGAGAGCGGATGGGGGCTGTGAACTCAGGTTCCCACCAGTGGGAGAGGATGAACGTGTGTGCTCTTTCAGATTTGCACACTAGCCTGACGGCGGGTGAGGGAGTGTGAACCCTGTTTCCCACATTCTAAAACTGTTTCCTTTTTACGTAACCTGGCTTACATACTTGCACGACATCCAGAGCATTCTGTGAAATCTCCCCTTCCTCCCTGCCAGGCACAGAGACCCCATCCCAGGGACAGTCACCCACTGTGAGCCCCCTGCTCTTCAGGACACTGGTCTCTGGGTCCGCCTACAGCCACTAGTCAGGTTGATTTTTTGTTTGTTTTTTCTAAACTTTCTCCTTCCCCTGTCTTTCCAATCACATTGTCAGAGGTAGTCATTATTAACATGTTGTATGCATTTCTAATTGCTTCCTCTGTGAAAACACATCTGCATGTCCGTCTGTCTGTCTATAATCATACATCTGTCTATCTACCCCCCCCCCAAGTCCAATAAAACATCTGTCTGGGTTTCAAAGCCTCCAGTTTGTCATTTTAGAACCGCAGGCCTCTGGAATGAGAGAGTCAGATCTGTTTCTAGCTATTTATTCACATCAGCCTGCCTCCCACCACACAGCTCCAGAAACTGAGACCCAGGGTGGAAGCTGCTTGTCCCCCTGCCCTTCCTGTGTGCCTGGCACTGTGCTGCTGGCCGTGGCTCCTGTCGCCTCTGGTGGCACAATGACAGAGCACTATTACTGCTGTCACTTTTATCACGCAGAGGGGAATGGTAAGGCCTGGAACAGCGGCCCGAGTTATCCACAGTGGGGCGTGTTGGGGAGAGGCACCTGACCTCACTGTCAGACTGTAGCCTGTGCTCTCCAGAATGAGTATTTCCTGCATCCTGACTCAATTGTAATTCTTTGTTGGGGACCTGGTTTTTACTTCATTTTGTTTTATTTCTTCTTCGTAGGGCAAGGAACTCAAGCATCTCACTTTTGATTACTTTAAGCCTAGTGGCAGAGTTTAAAAGTAATACTTGTCTGTGGCAAGCATTTTCTCAAACATTAGGAGAAAAACAAAACAAATAAAAACAAAAAACATAAATTTCCCCTGAAATATACGATTGCTTGCACAGAGCATCGACTTGAACCTAAATCACAAAAATCCTATTTTTTTCCTTATACAGATGTAATTGTCACATATGTTCATTATGAATTTATAATGAGGGTGCAGGGCAGATATTGCAGACTTTAAATGATGAACACTGCGAGCCTGGCTTCCCAAGGCGGGCTGGGCTGCTGCCCCCAGAGGGCAGCGCATGAGGAGGCCTGCCCGACCTGCCCAGTCCACCTGCATCTCAGAGCGGAGCTGCTGGGAGCTGATTCTGCACCTTTCTCAGCCTTCTCAGTGTCCTAGGAAATATTCTAATGCAGGGGAGGAGATCAGGCCTGGGGATCTATTTGGCCAGAATGAGCTCAGGCAGAGCCATGGAGATGACAGGCCTGAGCCTGCCTGTCTTGTTTGCCCTAAGAAGGAGCTTGCCAACTGGTCCTGCAGACATGGCCACAGTGCCCCTGAACCTTTCACTCCTTCAGTGAGAGCCGTCTGCTCTGTCTCTCACGTGTGGGGCTGGGGCTGGGGCTGGGGTGGTAATAACCCTCACATCAGTGGTCTGGTTATTAGCTCATAATGTTATGGAGTGCAATGTCACACGTCGCCACATGCCATTTTAGTTTCATATGTCTCAAGTTATGCATACTTGTATGTATTCTTGAATCTCATCTCAAGTGGGAGACATGAGATTTGAACTGAGGCTCCTTTGCTTGCAAAGGCACGTGGAACATCTAACAGAGTTAATTGCTAGTGCAGAGTTTTGTTGAAGCCTGAATGTGTGATCTTCTTCTCCAAGATCACTGATGATTTTTAAGGGCATTTTATCTAAAAAAAAATGAGTTCCATTAAGAACATTAACATCAGTTCTATCCTCTTAACAGGTACTTAAGTGTGCAATACGGCATTGTTAGTTATAGGCACCGTGGCACACAGCACTTCCCTCAAACTTTAAAAGAGGAGAGACTAGTGAATATTGGGTGATGGAACTTCAATTTTGAGGAATTAAAGTTTTCTCTGGCTGGGGACTGTTCAGAAGATAATCCTCAAATCACATCACAAACACTATACTTAAGATGAATTTGTATTAATCCTTCCATACCCCCTTTCATGGTGAAAACTAGAGAAACCTGGTAGAAATTTCTTTTGCTAGGAAGGCTCCTGGTCTACTGTGGGGAAATGAAAAAGCATCATCATTCTACTCTTGTTCTCACCAAAATAAGCAGGTGGCATGTGTACAGGCTGGTGAAAGGGAGCCAGGCCCCCAGACTGGGCTGTGACCACAAAGACCTTGCACTTGGGCTTCCTTTAAAATTGAAGGTCCCTTCACAGGCAAGAATTGTTTCAAGTCTGATAGATAGACCAACAATATTTTTTCCACCTGCCAGTAAGAGTGCCATGGAAGTAAGAGAGGCAACTATTAAAATGTGTCTGCTAGCCAGGAAGGCTGTGCTCATTAGGCGAAGGATAAATGAGAACTTTTATCTGTGCATGAAGATGTGCCTCACAAACTCCAAATTATTAGGTTCCATCATAGCACTGACCAAACATTTGGTCCTTGTTACTTTCACAGGCTATTGGAAGAGTTTGTAACGACATCACTCTTCTGGAAAGTCAGATGAGAGCATGGCCGTGTAACAAAGGAGGGCTGAGCTAGGAGCACAGCCCGGTGTCTGGACCATGGGTCCTGATGTGGATGCCGCATCTGTGCTGTCTCAGGGATTGCCATCACCTGGCCTGTTCTTTATCAGCTAAATGAATATTGGGAAATCTGTTCTTCTTACTTCAGAGAAATGTTGTAAGATCAAGTGTGGGAACATGCTCAAAACCTTTTGTAAATTTTAAAGTGCTTTGCAAATGTCTGTGGTTTCTAGAATATCATATTAATACGGAGTTTCTCAACCTTGGCAGTATTGATATTTTGGGCCAGATAATTCTGTTTGAGGAAAGAGGGCTGCCCTGAGATTACAGGATTTTGCACAACATCCGGTCCTTAACCCATCAGATGCCAGTAGCTCCCGTGGCTGTGACAAACAAAAATGTCTCCAGACATTGTGAAATGTCCCCTCGGGAGCAAAGTTGCCCTTAGTTAAGAACCACTGCATTAATACAACACAGCTCCCCCCCTTCTAGATGCTATTAATAAGGAGAAAGTGACGTTTTAGTTTAGATTCTTAGGCCCTGTTTTCTGCGGGAAAGTTTAAGGGCAGACTTACAAGTCTTTTACTCAGAAGAAGAAGCCAGGGCCTGAAGAGATTCATTTAAATGATTATTTGTTGAGTATCAATGGTGGGTTTGTCCGAGTGCAAAGTGATGCCCATCCTGTTGCACGGCCAGTGGGAGAGGTATGAGTGTTCATCTTAATGAAACACAGCTGCAAAACTTTCCAGAAAAAGGCAGTTGCCCAAACAGGAGCCAGGGACACTGGCAAGTAAAATCGTAGCGATAAATAAAATACAGCCCAGAATAGGTGGGAGAAAGGTGTGTCTCATCAAAATCAAAGCAAGGCAAGTGAAGAACTTTCTGGCCTTATCAATTTCTTATAATGACTAAGAAATAAGGTAATTGAGAAAATCATAGTACAAAAGGCAATGCAGTGTTATTAGATCAAAGCATTTTCTTAATTTTCCAAGTCTATGTGGCAGGCAGTTAGCCTATCGCCTCCACAGAAGTCCCCGCTGAGAACTTGTTATTTGACATGAGGCCTTCCTGCATTTTGGGTGGTGGTGCCAGGTGGTATCCTGGGTTAGACTTGGTGGGGTTAGGAGAGCAGGGTGCATGGTGGGAGTCATACCACCACAAGGATCAGCGTGTGGCATTGGTCTCCCCCAGTTAACGGTGACCTTGACCTTGGATACATTACTAACTCCCTGAGCCTTGGTCTCCTTGTACATGCATTGGGAATAATAAGCTTAATGACATTTTTGAATATGAAGATTATCCTGCTGAGCAACCATCCATAGAATATGTATCTCAAGTGTCTAGTTAAGAAATGCAGATGCAGTTGCACTGGCTGCTAGTGGTACAACCACCACCAGTGCTAATAATAACAGCCAACATTTATCGAGTTAGATAGTTTCCTCAAAAAGTGTGCTGAGCCTTTTGCATGAGTTATATCTTTTCTTAGTCCGGTGGAACAATCACACATGATGAGTACCATTAACAATTTCCCAGATGAAGAAACTGAAGTTAGAGAGAAGGGTCCTGCCCAAAATAAGTACACTTCCAGAGCAGCGGAGCCGGACCTGAGCCGGGTTTCCCTGTCCCCACACCCACTTTCCTTAGCCAGCATGGCAGCAGGCTTGGCCCGGGAGCTGGCAGGGCTCCCTGCGTGTGTGTACACTCATGAGAAAGAGACCTTCACTCCAGAGATTACGTGGCATTATTATGTAATAAAATTTTGTTCCTATATAATAGAAATAATTTATCCATGGAAAACGGGGATGGATTTCCTCTGAAGCACCAACAGGCATGTGACCAGGAAAGGGCACAACAAGTGGCTGGCCCGGGTCGGGCTGTCTCTTCTGAGTATCGGCCTCCTCTCCTTAATCTGGGACCTCCCCCTCCACGCCCTGATTTGTTACTGCTCCTCGTCTCCTAGCCCAGGATGTGACCAGCTCCTTCATGTCGGAGCAGGACTGTCTCCACTCCTCACAGAGACATTTGAAGTTTTTAAAAGGATTAAAATTATATTCTGCAGAATATAATTCAAGCATCTATAGGCCAGTGAATAATTTATTTCATTTTATTAGTGGCACTGCCTTGGGGATCTTTCCCTGCGTTCTCCCTGCTGTATTGGTCCCGAGATCGTTCCATGGCCAGGCTGAATGACACCCCCAAGAAATAAGCTCAGTGTTGTGGTATAGGAATCAATGCTGTTAGATTTGGGAGGAAAAGCATTCTTGTGCTTCTGTTCTCCCAAGTTTGAGAACCTTTAAGGGATATACATAGGGGTGAGAGTTGAAATAAAAAAACTTCATTCATTTGGAGAGGAAAATCTAGAGGCTGCACTGACACAGGCACCTGCCAAAATGTCACCCGGACCCAGGCAGGCTGGAGGGGTCCTGAGGCGTGTCACTGCCCCAGCTTTCCCATAGGGGCAGGAAGGGAAAAGACCCAGAAAGGGAGGGCAGCAGGCCAGGCGCTTTTCTCTGACGTGAGCCTGTGCGTGGCAGCGCAGAGCTGGGACGTTCTGGGCCTCCTCAGCACCCAGCCTGTCCTGCTACCCCTGTCCCACTCGAGTGTAGCTCACACCCTGGCTTCACACCAGCGTTCTCCACGTGTGTTCCTGTGAATAATCACAGTGTCAGGAAAATAATTAAAATCAAGATGGGAAAGACTACGGTGAAAAAGTCTGGAAAAGTCGTGTTTTCTTTTTGTAAAATATCTTCAGCCGACAAGGTACAAACATGTCCTGGCACTGCTGCTGGGGATGCATCGAACTCACCTGAAGTGTGCGTCAGGGCTGTGCACGGAGGAGGGGTTGTTGGTCTTTAAATTAGCAGGAGGAGGCCTGGAGCTCTGCTAGCAGAAAGGAAGTCATACAACGTTTAGCTAAGTTGTGTCCATTTAGCTGGAGGGAAAGGAAGATTGACAGCTTTGGAGAGCATCGAGCACCCTGTGGTACTGAAAGGTTTCTGCATGGGCTCACGCAGCCTGGGGACTTATTTATAGCCTTGCACCCGATGTACATGCAATGTATGTGTATGTACACACGGGAATGTACGTTTGTACACACACACACACACGGGTGCAGGCACACACTCTCTGTCTCTCTCACACACACAGCATAGTGTCCCAATGACGAAGGGATAAATTTAATCTTCTGCTTGTTTTTTTTCTACCCGACATCCCATGTGAATCTCAATCTCAGATTCTCCCTCCTGTGACTTGGAACATTTTTACTGATAGGGTGAAGCTCCTTGTCATCTTGATATATGGAAGCAGATCAGTGCAGTAAGTGCACTGATCTGCTTCCATATACTTGGTTTCTCCAATACTTGTGGAGAAACCTCCTTTTGTATTAATATTGGCTACAGATCCTTCACAAAGAGTTGTGTTTTATGCTGCACTGTGTGATGGGAGGCGCCAGATCCCGTTGCCTTGATTCTAACTAAACTCCAAGGGATGTTGAGATGAGTGGCTCTGGGACAATACCCAGGCCTTGCTCGCAGGCTCGGGGCTGGCCAGCAGGGACGTGAACTCTGGTGAACTCTCCGAGAGCGCCGAGGTTATCGCAGCCACAGTGTGACAGTTGCCTCCAGTCAGAGACCAACGTCCTTCATAATTGATTTTTCTCCAGTTACAAAACTTCCTGTTCTTGCACAAAGTTTTCCCCCCATGAAACTTCTGTGTCTTTTTAGCTGGAAATGGAAGAGACCGGGAGAGCTGATGATCTTGAAAAAGATGACTACAGGTCCTGGTTGCTCTTCCCAGCCTGGTTTCAACACTGCTGCTTATTTTAGTGCTTGTACTTGAGGACAGTGTCACAATTGCATGGAAATGTAGTTGCAGCTGTGATGGCACCTCCAGTATAAACCCCATCTGCAGGTGCTCGTCACAGCCTTGGGGGAAAATCACTCTTTGGGCTAAAATTTCTCATATTTGCTCTCACCTCTCTGAGGTGAAATGCTAGTTTTGAATGTCTGGCAGAAAGCTCTATATCTGGGACTGTGCAAGCCTCTCAAGTGACCCATTGGGTGGGGGACGGGGACTTAATAGGCACGAGGTCTGGGAAGTCCAGGGTCCTCACAGGCATGCTGTTTGAGAATCTGGGCCCCACCGCCAATTGGTGGACTCTGCCCTGGAGTGACCATGTGATTTCTCTGATTCCTGAGCGTTGGAGAGAACGCTTTTGTTTCTTTCCTATTGCTTCTTTGTTATTATTATTATTTTATTGTTGGGGATTCATCGAGGGTACAAGAAACCATGTTACACTGATTGCATTGGTTGGGTAAAGTCCCTCTTACAACTCTTTATTATTTTTATTTAGGTTTAGTATGAAGATACATATGGTTAGGTTACATTATTTGTCTTTGTAAGGGGGATCCAGAGTCTCTTGAGCTGCTGCTGAGTCCTTCACCCGGGAAGTGAGCCACATCCCTACCTTTTACCCTGTAGGTGGAACTCGGGGGGCTCCTTCCCTCTCCTCCATTCTTGGATTTAATTGTGTTTTTCTCTCGTGTGGGCCTGTAGTTGTTGATCTACTCGTTTCCATGTTAGTACTGAGTACATGGGATGCTTGCTTTTCCATTCTTGAGATACTTTAGAGATTGTTCTCCAAATTCTTCCAGGTAAATACAAAAGATGTAAACTTTCTCTCTTTTTTAAGTTAAATAGTATTCCATGGTCTTCATATACCACAATTTACTGACCCACTCATGGGGTGATGGGCACTTGGGTTATTTCCGCATCTTTACATCATTTCTTGTTTTAGATTTAAATCTTTTATCCAGTGTGAATTGATTTTTTGTGAGTGGTGAGAGGTACAGGTCCATTTTTAGCCTCTTACATGTGGCTAACCAGTTCTTCCAGCACCATTTATTAAATAGGGATTATTTCCCACAGTGTATGCTTCTGTTTGGTTTGCCAAAGATTTAGATGGTGACATGAGGCTGGTTTCATCTCTAGATTCTTCATTCTGTTCCTATGTCTCTATTTTTATGCCAATACCATGCTGTTTTGATCACTATAAACATGTACTATGATTTGAAGTCATATAATGTGATGCCTCCTGATTTGTTTTTATTTTGTAGAATTGTGTTGACTAATCAGAGCTTTTTTCTCATTCGATATGAATTGAAGAACTATTTTTTTCAAGTAATTGAAGAATTATTTTTTCAAGTTCTTCAGAGTATGACGATGGCATTTGAATGAGAACTGCATTAAATCTGTAGATTGCTTGGGTAATATAGACATTTTAACAATATTGATTCTTCCCATCCATGAGCATGGTATGTCCTTACATTTGTTAATATCTGTCAGTGTGACACAATGCAAAATGAGTAACATCTAGTCAGTCAATGTTCATTGTACTGAGAAGGGCATTGTGTCTTTCATTTGGTTCTCAGCTTGACTGTTATTGGTGTAGATGAAGGCTACTGATTTGTGAATATGGATTTTATATCTCAAGATATGATCACGTTTAGGAGTTTTGTGGCTGTGTCCTTTCTAACTATCAGATTATATCTTATATATCAAATGATATAGCAAAAGCACTAGTTTGACCTTTTCTTTCTCTATTTGGACAAACTTGATCTCCTTTTCTTGCTTGATTACATTGGTTAGGACTTCCAGCACTATGTTGAACAGTGATGCCAATAGTGGGCATCCTTTCCTGGTTCCAGTTTTAAGTTCAGATCCTTTTAGTTTTACTCCACTCGGTATTATATTTTCTGTGGGTGGCTTCTCTTTTCATAGATGGCTTCTATCAGTTTAAGAAATCTCCCATCTATGCCTATTAAGTTTTCTTATCAGAACAGGATGTTGAATTTTGTCAAATACTTTTTCTGCATCTATTTGAGAGTGTCATGTGGTCTTTGTTTTTGCCTTTATTTATATGTTAAATTACATGTATGGATTTGCATATCTTGAACCACTCTTGCACCCTGAGGATGAAGCACATTTGATTGTGATGTATAAGTATTTTGATGGTTAGCTATATTCTATTTGCTTGGATTTTATTGAGTATTTTTGCATTGATATTAATTAATGCCATTGGTCTGTCGTTTTTTTGTGTTGGGTCCTTTTCTGATTTTGGTGTCAGGGTGATATGAAGAATGGAATTGAAGAGAAGGTAGAAAAAGAAGCCCAAAAATTGTCTCAAGAAATCAATGAAATTAAAGACAGAGTTACCAAGAATTTGGACATAGGATAGGGAGGATATAATGAAGCTTAAAGAATTGAAAGGGGCATTCCAGGAGTTTCAAAACACAGTAGAGAGTCTCAGAAATAGATTAGAACTTGGAGAAGAAAGAATCTCAGAACCTGAAGACAACACTTGGAGCTAACCCAGTCATGGGAGAGAAAAAGTAGAGCTATCTCAAGCATACAAATATATGACTCCTAGGTATCTTTGAAGGAGAAGAATAGAATGCCAAATGCATGGAAGCTCTACTTGAGAACATCATAGTGGAGAATTTCCCAAGCATTGCCAGAAAGCCAAATACATGGATACTAGAGAGCTACAGAACTCCAGGGTGACTCAGTTCAACAAAACATCTCCTGGATGCAAGCAATTTGTTCAATATCAAAGTGAGAGACGAAGTTCGGTCAGCAGCAACTACTTACCTAAAAGGGCAAAAACCTTAGGTTGACAATGGACTTTTCAGTGGAAACCTTTCAAGGCAGAAGAGAGTTGTCACCTGTCTTTAATCTTCCTAAATAAAACAACTTTCAGCCTAGGATTCTGTACCCTACTAAACTAAGTTTTATATTTGATGGAGAAATCAAATCTTTTACTGAAAAGCAAATGTTGAGGAAATTTGCCAACACAAGACTAGCTCTGTGAGAAGTTTTCAGAACAGTACTTCATGTAAACCAACAATAGAGAAATAGCAAAGAAGTCTTTAATTATAGAAGAAGACCAGTGAAATGATTCTGCAGAGAAAACTTGTAGTTGATTCTCACCATATCTGTCTGGGTGCCTTATGTTGAAGTAGACATCAGTCTAGAACCATTGTCTGGCCTCATCATCACTTTGACTACTCTGTACTATTATTTTTCTAGATTTGTAAGCCTGAAATCCCTTTCCTGACAGATTCTACCATAGCCCTAATATTTTTTAAAAGTTCATTGAATACACCACCTTCTCTGTAAAGCCCTACATCCATCATCCTAGTTAGTTCTTTTCTCACTTCCATATACTGAGAACATGTTATGTGGACCACTAATATAGCATTGTTTAATTGTATTTCCTATCATACTCACATCTTCTGCTTTCTTTCCTATATTTCATTGGCTTGAAATCCCTCTGAAGATAAGAACTCTAAAACTTTTGCAAGCATGGAAAGGTCTTATGCATACTGGGTGCTCAATAAATGTTTGTCAGAGCAATTTTGTTCACTACCACCACTTATTATCAGCTATATGCCTAACATTCTTCACAGCAACAGCAGTATGTTTTGAGATTTTGAACCACAAAAACATAACTGGGTTTGAACCTTGACCTCTGCAAACATGAAATTTGGGATATGTAGCAAGGAGAAGGACAAAGAAAAAAACCCATATTTAAAATATAAGTCCAACCAACCAATATGGGAGCTGGTGGTGGAGTTTCTGCATGAGACTTACCTTAGCCGATCCCCTTTTGAGTGGAGGATAAGCTATGTCATCACTGAGACGGACGATGGTCCAGGGAAGAGCCCACAGGAAGTTCTACTCTGGAGCCCTTGGTTCCATTAAGAGAAAGGGGAAAACCTTAATTAAAAACCTATCAGTAGTGGTTAATTCAAACTGTTTTTTAAAAATCTTTTCCCCTCTGAGTTTCTGTTCATCATCATCATCATCATCATCATCATCATCATCATCATCATCATCATCATCATCATTATTGTTATTTTGTTGTTGCAATTTTTTTTGGCCAGGACTGGGTTTGAACCCGCCACCTCTGGTATATGGGCCAGCCCCTACTCCTTGAGCCACAGGTCTGCCTTCCAACTGTTTTCCATGGAAGTTTTCAGATTATTTTGAAACATATAAACTTACTGTTAGATCTATGGCAAATGGTAGCCATCTTAGCAGCAATTTGCCCAAGGAGAGCTCATATTCTTTAAAATGGGTGGGCCCCCCGTGCCCTCGTTCATGCACAGTTATTGAAAAGGTAAGGTCACTCTGAATAGAAACGTGTCTTGATGTTTCCAAAGGCAGTTTCTCCCCTTCCCCGTCTCCAGCATTTCCATCATTTGTGTCTCTTCACTGATCGACTGCAGGTGTTTCTTGTCTCTCCTGTGTCTCTGTCGTATTGAATTTGAGGTTTGTTCTGGGCAGGAGACTCAGCCTGTCAGGGAGGATGTGGAAAAACGATCTGGCCAGCATTTGTGTCTTCATTCTGTCTGCTGCATTGCTACCAGAAATGACGCCGGGAGCCGGCTCTGATCCCCAGTGAGTTCCCAGCTCTGTGCAACTGTTGCGTGTGTGACCCTTTCTCTGAACAAGCCATCTATTTGGATGGAGTGCCCCTCCAGTCAATTTTCAAATGGATTTGGATGTTGGAAGATCTGCTCAGCTTGTGTGATTAAATCCAACTCAGGATTTGTTACTAAAAGCAGGCATTCTGCTCATTGGGATAATTAACTTAAGCTTATCCCACTTTATCCCAAATCCCCATTGACCTATTTTAGGTGTAATGTGTTAAGAGCTCTGATCCCAAGGTGGATCGGCTGTATCTTGCCATCCGTCCAGTCCTTGCTTCTCCCCAGATTTCCTCCTTGGTAGCCTGACAATCCCACCTAGAAGTTAAACTGAGTTCAGTGCTCTTTTTATAGAAATCCTGCCAGATGTAAGCTTGGCATTAGGACTCCAGTGGAGAGGAGCACTGGGAACATGTGAATTAGAGAGGCTCTGGCTCACCTTGAAGGCTCCGAATGCTTGCGTCTGCACGACCTTGAAAATGTTAGGTGTGCTCATTGGAGCAGTACGAGAAAAAGGGCCCATTCTCCAGCAGTGGCAGCCATTGCTATGCTGAAGACTCCCTCTCCCATGTTCTCTGCCCTTCCCTACCTCCCTCTTTCTCTGTATATAAACAAAGTCACCCACATGCATACACATGTGAGTACACACCTGCGTGTGTTCAGAGTCAAGGTAAGAGAAGGAAAAGGAGCCAGGGAGGAATCCAGGAAGGAACACTCAGATCAAACAGACCCCTTCCACTCTGCTTTCTGTTTTTTCCTTAACTACAGAAGGAAAAATAAACACAAGCAAATGACCCAATGGATTTCATAATTGCAAAATAAGGTAGCATGGCACTGAAGTGGGTATGCAGAATTGCTCTTCACATAGGAAAGTTTCACTGCCGTGCGTCAAGCACAACTACTTTTCCTTCCTTCCCACTTTTTTGACCTCTGCCGTTATCTCTAGATTTATCAGCAATACTAGATGGCTTTTTCACATCAGTAAGCACCATCCAAAATATAACAATCAGAAGGAATCAGAGAAAATAAATCAATGTCCACAAACAACTGGCCAATTTTGGCAAGTACAATTTATTCATAAAAGCTGCAGCTCACCGGGGACCCTCTTGTCTCGCATTCACAATGTCCTTCATTCAGACACCATGTGGTGAGCGCCAGGTGCCAGCCAAGAAGGGAAGACACACATTGTTCCACCTGGGGGCTCTGTCCCCAAATGCCTCTGGTCCCCCCTTTTTAATCTCAGAGGTGCACTTTATTTTAGGCATTCCGTGCGATTGTTATCCTAACTAATTGAAAACAGAAATTACAGTTCAGCTGTCTTTGGGGAAGGTCAGGTGGTGAGAAGAAGGACTTCTGTCCCTGTCAACAGGCTCCCTGACTCCGAGCGTTTCAGTGCCTTCCGACGCTGGCATCCTTGCTCTTTAGAGGTCATGATCGCGAGCTAGCAGAAACTACCTTAGCAGAAAGACTTCCATATTTCAGCTCTGCACTCCACCTACGATTAATTGCGTATTTTCCCCAGAGGCCTTTGTGTTTCCTTTTTCTAGCTGACATTACACATCTTTTGTTTCAGATCCCCTCTTTTTTTCCAGCTTACATTTACATTAACAGATTTCTCTTCATCTCCCTGTGAAGGCCTGTTTATGTCCAGTGTGGACGAGGAGGCTGAGTGCCTTGCTGTCCTGTGAGGGCCATGAGACTTCAACAAGGAAGCCAGGAAGGGGAGAAAGACTGAGATGATAGGCCACAGCTTGGGGTAGGAGTGGACAGGAAAGAGAGGAAGAAAGAATTTTTTTTACATTAAACAAGAGCTCCCAGACCTGAAAACATAGAGTAAATAATTCTGTTGACAATAATTAATTAGCAATAATAGTTTGCACTCAGAGCTCAGTTTTCATCAGGCAACCTCAGAGCACTTCTCAAACCACACTTAATTAAGCGTCCGGCCCGTCTGTGGAAGGGAAGCAGATATTAATAGCGCCTCTGTCTGGCATGTACACCCAGGCGTGGCACGGCTCTGTGGCTCTTGTAGTAACTTTTTATTCTGAAATCGCCTCTCAGTGGGGAAGAAAGCCTCACTCAGTTTACCAGGCTCCACTTCTGTGTCACTGAAGTGGCAGCAGTGACCTGCCTGAGTGACTGGTGTGTACTGATGGCAATTAATCGCTGATCTAACATAAAGCCCGCTGAGCATGGAATCTGTGCATGTCTTCCTGCCCTGGGCTGACGGGCTGGCTTGTGGCCTCTTATCTGGCCAGAGCACAGAAAACCCTGTCTTCCTGTTCCCAGAGCAAGCTGGGATGAACTCTCCGGCACAGACAGTATTTAATTTGTGATGGCTGGATGAGGTTAGTCACCTTCCCTTTACCGCTGCGTTTTCATGGCCATGTACTTGCCAGCCTTACTTTCTGCTGGAGCCTTGTCATCTGGAGTTGATGGAAGGGATCTGGGAGAGGAGAGAGAATGCCCACATCTGCCTGGGTGGTGCTGCCATTGCCCCTCCGTGCCCAGCCCCCGTTGGCCCTCGGCTGGCAGTTGCTGCTCCAGTCCACCCCAGCCCCTGCTGGATGGAGGAAAGATGAGCTCTCCTTGCAGCTCGTGCCAGGGCTGTGCTGGGGATTAGGCTGGCAGAGAGACCCGAATAGCTTCACCTTCAGGAGCAAGGTCACCCCATACACACGCTGCTTCTGAGCTACTCTGGCGGCTGCTTTGGGGTGCTCTTGGGTCTCAGCTAGAGGCCAGTATTCTGGTTCTCACTCATGAGAGTGACTCCCCAACTTCTTTAGTATTGACATTGCTGTCTATGGCAAATATTGTGCAGCACACCTCCCCTTGCCAATTCCCCATGATAAAATTTTACGTTGTTACTAATCCCTTTAACACACACACGTTATAGGCAAAGGCATAGAGGCACCATAGCTGTTGTGAATTCAGTAACAATTTCATACAGACACATTTTATTTATAATAATATATAGTACACGTGGAAGTAAAATAAGTGGGGCGTATTTGCAAAGCACTGGTTTTTTTTTTTTTTCCAGGCAAGAGACGACACTTAATGAGCTCTGAAATTTGAAAGTGGTTGCAGTGACTTTGTGTCTTTCAATGGCACTTGGCTCATGAGTTGGTTCATAATATAAGGCATATAAAAGTTGGGGTGACTAAGCCTGTGAGGACTCCTTGAAATAGACCTAACACATTCCTGGATGCTTGGACCATTTGGCTGAATTTCTGCCAGGTTATACCTGCCTTTCCTGCAGAGAAGCATAAAGGCTGCGGCATCTATGCAGCCCAGTTGGAACAAGCCTTGAACCCTCAGGGACACCTTTTACATAGGCTCCTTTCACCTCTCTTTACTCTTGGATTCCTTCTAAATATCTTTTTGGCTGAGGACATCAATGTATTTTGCTAAAAGTGGCCATGATATGGATCATAAAAACTGTGTAAAACATAACACACCCATGGTGGAGCCACAGAGTCTTGGAGGTGGCTCTAAGTGCACTCTTTATTTGAATTAAAATTCTTCTTCCTTTGCTTTATCAATGTCTAAGGGGCCAGTAAAGAGAGTCAAGGAGGATCCAGGGCTCAGAGAAATCACTGAAAAGAGAACAGATTGTTGTACAGACCAAGAATAGCTTGGTGCCACTTATGGTAAGCTTTTATTGGGCTCCTGCTATGCCAATATATTTACAGAGCTTTAACAACAAGATAATGCAAAATGTGTGTATTACCACGGCTGCCGTCTTCTGTTTTCTGCGTGAGAGAAGGGAGGATAGTTTTCTTTATTCCTGTTGCTGAGTGAATACAAGCTCAGTGTGGCTTGCTCAAGGTCACAAAGCTGGTAAACTGCAGAGCTGGCGTCACACGCAAGCACAGTCTGTGGTTCAGTGTGTGACCAAGGAGGCTCAGTTGTTCCCAAGAGGATGCTGGAAAGCCCATTTGCTGCATACTGAGAGGCCATCCCACCCTGCCCCGACGGCGGCAGCTGCCCTGTTGTCCTGTGATGTGCGGCCCCTGCAGGGGCTGCCACCAAAAAAGGAAGGGCACCGCATGGGGAGTCTCACAGAGGTGGTGGCATGGGAGGTCGGAGCCTCTAGTTTTGCGAACCCACAGCCAAGAGTTGTTGGTCCTAGATAGTTAGTATTTGGCTTTTCACAGATGCTTGACTTCTCCGAATCTCAGTTTCCCTTTCTGTAATTTTATGATTCTTTCATATATAGGCAATTTTCTGAGCCCCAGCCTTGAACCAGGCACAGTGTTAGGTGGTGTTCTCTATCTTCTCTTAGGAACACAAAGAGTAGATGAATAAAAGAAGTAATAATAATTCAATGTAAGCAGTAGATTAGTAAAGACCTGGATAAACTGCAGTGATGCCTGGGGAAGTCAAAGAAGCCTTCACAGAGGAGACAGCATTTGAGTGGGGTCTCCCAGACCTACGAATCAACCCAGAAAGGGACTTGAATTTGATATTGCTGGGATGTGTGTGTATCTACTATGTATGAGTTACTTCACTTAGGCTTTGAATACACAGCTGTAAATAAGACAAAGATCCCATTACTAAGATGCCTAGTTTGACTGAGCAGGGAACTCGCTACAATACGTAACAGTATAATCTGCAGTGGGCACAGAGGAGCACCATCTGGGGCAGGGAGGGTTCCAGGCAGAGAGAGCAGGTTTGGTCAAATGCTGACTCACGGAAAGGCACTGTGTGCTCCCAGGCAGGGTTCACAGATGAAAATGTAGACAGTAAGGCTGGAAAACAATGCGAGAGGCAGACTGTAAAGACTCACCTGTGTCTAGTTCAA
The DNA here is from genome assembly GCA_963573935.1 of Arctocebus calabarensis. Classification (NCBI taxonomy): domain Eukaryota; kingdom Metazoa; phylum Chordata; class Mammalia; order Primates; family Lorisidae; genus Arctocebus; species Arctocebus calabarensis. The sequence continues at coordinate 20,703 of CAUYON010101168.1, read as the reverse complement.
ACTTTGGATTTTAATCTGAAGGCAAGGGACAACTTTAACCAGGGAAGTAGACCCAGTGAAAAGATCTTGTGGGTAGGAGAAGCAGGATGGAAATATTTTCTCTGACACTGTAAATAGTCTAGGGGAGAAGCTGCAGGTGGCAGGACCCCCCATACAGAAGGCTATCACTATGGGGGCAGCAGGCGGGTTGACGGAGTGAGAAGAGCTGAATTGGAAGAGACAAATTGGAGAGAGATGAGAGCTGAGGGTGAAGAGAGGACACAGGGGTAACTTACAGGTTCCATCTTGAAAGATTGGGTAGGTTAAGAACAAAATGTGGTTTTCCAAAAAATGATCAGTGCTAAGCTAGAAGAGGTCTGATGGAGGAATCATGAGTTCACATCTGGACTTACCCAGGGAAGAGCTTAGATGGTCGTGTCCCCTTAATCAAAGGTAGATCTGTGGCCAGACCCAGGGGAAGGTAGTAGCTGAAGATTTGGATTTGGTCTCCAAAGGGTACAGGTGCAACTGTAGCCATAGGAATGAGGATAAAGGAGGTTGAGGCTAACTCCCTTGGAAAGGGAATATTTGGGGGTTCATAAATTATCATAATCACATATTTATTATTTATGACCTGTTTATAACACATCCGTCCTGGTGTTTCTTATCTGTGTTCTCTTATGAGCAAGGGCCATGCTTCATTTCTCTTACAATTCCCACGCTCTGGACCAATGCTGGATACTTTAAATAGAGTAAGTAAAATAAATCAATAAATCAACAATCAATAAATCATTGTTGAACATGAATGAACAAATATGACATTGGCCCTCAGCTGTAGCTTTCCTTTTCTAGAAATCAGAGCACTCAATCTCTGAAAAAAAGTCTTGGCTCACTCACTTAAGAAGTGGAGCAGTGGCTCGGCGCCTGTGGCTCAACGATCTAAGGCACCAGCCACGTACACCTGAGCTGGCAGGTTTAAATCCAGCCCAGACCTGCCAAACAACAATGACGGCTGCAACCAAAAAATGGCCAGGCATTGTGGCGGGCGCCTGTAGTCCCAGCTACTTGGGAGGCAGAAGCAAGAGACTCGCTTGAGCCCAGGAATTGGAGGTTGCCATGAGCTGTGGTGCCATGGCACTCTATCCAGGGTGACAGCTTGAGGCTCTGTCTCAAAAAAAAAAAAAAAAAAAAAAAGAAGTGGAGCAGTGGATAGGGCTCTGTGACCAGACCAGCTGACAGCATTAATTGACATATCCAGCCCAGATGTGGGCAAATCCAGGAGCAGCGTGTTAGGGAAGGCAGCTCCTGATCCGAGCTCATCCCCAGAGCTTTGTCCTGAGCCCAGCTCTTTAGAAGTAGTATGTAGCATGGCCGCTTGATAAAATTATTTCTATTTGTTAAGTGTGGGTGGGCACATAGGTGTGTGGACCAGGGCAGGAGTGGATGCGGAGTCAAATTGTGGAATGACAGTGAAGGGAAATCCCTGGGGACCTCATCAAGTTTGGGGTTAGAGAGTGTGAAGGAGGACAGAAATACCTGATTGTTATATTTCCCTGCGCCTACCTGGCTTGAATGCTCAATGCAGCATCCATCTGCAAATCCAAATCGCAGGCACACGCCCGGCAAATGCTCTCAGCAGACTTTGGCCATCTAGAGCTGGTATTTAACCTAACCTTCTCCTAATCCCAGGTTTGACACAGAGCAAGATCTGGGAAGAGTTGGCTTTTAAGAATCTGCAATGCCGTTCAGAGGAAACGTGGTGATCAAGAGGTGGAGGGAGACTTGGGTTCTCATCTCAACTCTGTTATAAAGAGCTGTGTCAGCCTGTGCAAATCACTTTGTCTTTTTGAGCTTGTCTCCTCTCCTTAAAATTTGGGATTTCTACTAACAAATCATGGAGGTTCCTTCCTACACTGTGACTATTAAAGGCTACTTTCCCAGTTTCAAAAATGGGGTATGTGCTGGGTCCATGCTCTTAGGAGAGGGTGAACCAGACCCCGGAATGCTTACGGGGTCCCTCTCCCTGACTGCTGCCCTGATCACTCTCATTTTTTTACGGTCTGTCCTGGTGTTGTCACAGCCACACGTCTGTGTATTGTTTATTTGGCTAAGTCTCCAGCCTTTGAAAAATACCCTTTCCATGGATTGGCTTTGGACAACGCTGTTGGGCAATTGTGACCATCCTGGAGCTGCCGCAGAGGACATACCGAGAGGAGGAGAAAGAAGACAGAATCGGGCGTGTCTGTGTAGCGCACCCTCACGGAACTCACACAGCTCTTGGCAGCTGCACACAGATCCAGCCAGGACTACTATCCAAAGCTCCTCCCTGAAGTGCCTGCAAGGACATCCTATCACAGTCAGACGGGAGGGTTCCCCTCTCACCCCACGCACACCGGACTGCTGACTGGGGCCGACTCAGCCCACAGGGATGTGTCTAGAGGAGGCTGCACTCTGCAGTGAGTCACTGGCAGAGGTGACGTGCCATTCTCTTCACCTGCAGAGGGGATGGCCACGGTTTTCGGTAGCTGTACAGAATGGCAATCCCTCTTGTTCACCTGGAAGGCTGTGTAAAACTGATAACTCTTGAAACAAGGCCTTAGCTTTACTTGAGGTTCTTTCTAGATTCTTAATTGCTGTTACTCTGACAATTCATCCTTCATTGTCTGTGTTCAAGAGATTCAGAGGGGACTGGTAAATGCTGAAGATTCATGAGTTTTATTCAATAGACTCAATTTCTTCAACAAACACATATTAAATGTCTGCTATTATATATGCCAGCCCTGTTGCTAGAGGCCATGATTACGAATAAGAATCAGCCATAAACTCTGGCCCTCAAGATTCTGAGTCCAGTAAGAGAAAGCAAAAAAAAGGAGAGAATTGTGTGTGTATGGCACACGTCCTCAGTGAAGGACTCCACTACAACGCAGACTTTGGACTTTATTTTACAAACACAAATAATGTAACCTAGTTATATGTACCCCCTATTAACCCATAATAAGAAAAAGGGGAAAATTTGTAGTCAGAACTATGGAGTAGGAAGATATTATTTGTACCAAGAAAGATAATGACCAAATCTTTGGGAAACTGGACAAGCTTCTTATCAAAAGGGGTTCGTAAACATGGACAGGGGGAAGGTGGCCACAGGGAGGTGAGGATTACCCTTACCAAACACAAGTGGACAAGGCATGGATCCTAGCAAGAAGTTTCCCAGGGCCAGGGCATAGGATGTGAGGGTGGGAGGGCCCTCTTCACATGTGCATCTCCTGGAGCTGATGGACTGGAGGGGGATGGGGCTACTGGACGTCCCAGCACAGTGCTCACAGGCCTTATCTGTCCTCTCTTCTGGGCCTCTCACTTTCCCAGCCCTGTCTCCACAATGGGACTGTTCCATGCAGTCTAGGACAATTTGCTAAATATGACTAAACTCTTAAAAACCATAGTATGTGGGTATAACGACATTCTCCTTGAAGGGTTTTTGTAAAGACTCAGACACTGCTGTTTCTGGCTGGTCAGATGGAGTCTCATAAACATTTGGTTCTGACCACTGACCCCTGTTCTTCAAGATTCCCATAGAGATAAGCAGAGACAGAAGGTGAGGACAGGAAAAAATGCTCTTTCCTCAATACTCAGAGAGTTGCCTGGTTGTTAAATTACTATTCTGAGAGCACAGCACCAGAGAAGCCACAGAGGGCTGAGCTGGAGGGGCGTGGAGCATCCAGGGCCCTCGCCCAGGTGCTTGTGTGAGGCCTGGAGGAAGGACCTGGGGAAGGGAGACACAGCAGACATATGTGCCAAGTATTGCTTCAGGTGTAATATCAGGTATCTTCAAATTTCATAACAAAACTGTGGCAGAAAATCATAATAATGGTATCATCTGCCATCTGCTGAGCTTTGATAAGACACAAGACACTATGTTAACTCAAACTTTACTGTGTGACCTGTTTATTTTCTATGTGTCATTTAGTTTAATTCTTGCAAGGACTTATGAGGTAGTATTATTAATCCACATTTTATAGGTGAGGAAATTGAGCCATGAAATGGTTAGGTTTGTGTCTGAGTCATTCTGCTCATCAGTTAAAAAACAAGGCTTCGGGCTGGGTGCAGTGCCCCACACCCATAATCCCAGCACTTTGGGAAGCTGAGGCAGGAGGGTGACTTGAGGTCAGGAGTTTGCCCACCTGTAGTCCCAGTTACTTGATGGGGCTGAGGTGGGAGGATTTCTTGAGCCTCGAAGTTTGAGTATGCAGTGAGCTGTGATCTTGCCACTATACTCTTGGGTGACAATAAGACTCTGTCTCAAAAAATAAAATATATATTTTTTAAAGGAAGAATTCAGGCTGGTGAGTCTGGGAGGGAAAACCCAAGAGAGAAGGTCCTACCCCTAAAATGAAGAACAAGCCTATGTTTTTGTTCTTTTAGGGGGCGGCTAGTCTTGGGAATTCTTCCCTGCATGTCGTGGGGGTGGGAGGAGGAGGAAAGCCTGAGATGGGCCTAGCAGACGGCCCCGTGGGTGGAGATGCCACTATGTCAGCCACCGGTGAAGTAACTCGGCGAGAATGGGGGACTCTTCTCGGAGGCTGTGAGGAGGCCCTGCCTTGCCAGCCTCTCTGATGAGAGCTCGCTGACAGCTGCCTTCTCCTGATCAGAATCACAGGCAGTAATTACTAGGTAGAAATTTAGTCTGAAAGGTGAGATGAGAACAGTTACAGCTACTGGCTCCCTCTCAGGGTTAAAGCCTTTGGACAGAGGTGGTGGATCCTTTGGGCACAGAGAAGGGCATGTATTTTAGCATTCCTGATGCCCTGTCACCCTGATTTTAGAGAAATCTCTAGTAACTTTATCTAGTACTAAAACCGACATATTCAAATGTTTTTACAAATGACCAAAGCAGGATGTTAGAAAAATAGATCCAATTCCTGCTGCCGCGTTGGAATTAAACCCATCTAGGGGCTTTAGACACAGAGCCTTGGTGCATTGGCCACAGCCCCAGAGAAGCCCCTCCTCGGATGCCTGATTTTCATTTTATCTTCTGTCTTCCATTCTTCCATTTGGCTGTTATATCTGAAGCTCGCCGTTTTGTTTCACGGCTACAGCTATTTTGGACCTGTGAAGTCATTTCTATTCTTGAGCGAGGAAGTGTGGTCAGACAGTGAGAGACCGCAGTCCGGGGCGCCAGCCCCTCTCCCAGCCACTGAGCCGTGTAGAGCTCAGCCCAGTCTCCCCACTGTGCCTTCCCGGAGCCTCTGGACTGGGTGCCTGCAGAGGCCATCCCAGGGCAGGCAGGAGCCCATGTGCTGGGCTGCGGCGCCTCTGGGCACAGTTTGTGCATAAGCACATCGGGACCCCGAGAGTCCCCTGCCCGTGGGAGGGAGGCACCCTGGGGGGATGGGGTGCAGAGCCTGGGGGTGGAGGTCCTCGAGTGCTGAGGTTCCTGAACTCAGACACACGGAGTCTCTGCTGCACCAGCACAGCTCAAGTGCCCTTAAACTGCCCTGACCTCTGAGCCTCGCACAGGGATTGATCTTGCCTGGAGAGGACCAGGAATCCCCTCATGCCTTAAACACGGCGCTAAACTGCTGTCCCCCCACCAAAGCATCGGTTCCAACCCCGGCCCTGCAGACATGGCCAAGGCGTCTGGCCAGCCAGTTCACCTCTCTCTCCCCTTCCTGGTCCAGCTATAATTGGGAAAATGCTTTCTTGTCTTAAAAATGCATGGGCACAGAAGATGAATGGGGACTCACAGCTAAATCCACTATTACTATTCTACTCGAACCTGTTGTTTATTTTCCACAGAAACTAAATAATGGTTCTAAACTGTTTGCTATTACTTTAAGGAGCTGCTGATGCATCATAGAAACCTTTGAAAACATTCTCTCTAGATTCATGATTCTACTTCAAATACAGCCATTTTCTCCCTTCCTCCCACTCCCTTATTTTGTTGCAAAATCTTTGCAAGGGGAAAGAACCTTGCTTGGCCCGGGGTTTTAGCAACAGCTTTTCTTTATCCTTAGCTGGAGTGTTGTTGATGACATCGGGACATGAACTCCACAGACACCTGTCCCATTCCTAATTCTGGTACTTTGGTGCTTTGCCGGCATTTCCTGCTTCCCTTAACATCCTGCCTTGACACATGAGCTCCAGGAAGAGAAGAGGCTCAGCCAAGCCGCATGGGAATCTGGTGACACTGAAACTCACCATGTCATGAGTCTGCTCCTGTACCAGGAAACTGAGGATTGATTCTCCAAAGGGAAGGAAAAATTAAATTCATTAAAGGTCCATTCCATAGTTGTTTGATTCTTGGATTTTGCTTCTTGGATTGGTAGGGAACTTGTTCATCACGTATTCCAACCTCGTCTTATTACTCATGAAGAAACTAAGGTTAGAAAGGAATTCAAGTTCCCGCCTAGCTCCGACTCCTGTGGGTAGGTGGTGACAGGACCATGTCTGGACTCAGACATCCCAGTCTAGGGCTCTTGCCTTCCCTCTCTCCAAAGTCATGATTTCCACAGGAAGTAAGGAGATTAAATCAGCTTATTTGATTATTTGAGTTATACATCCATTAAGCAATTGGAGGCCGGCGGAGCCCATTACAGCCCAGGAAACTGTGGGCGCATCTGGAAAGAGAGACTATCCCCAGCCATTGTCAGGGCCCAGCTGTGTGTGACTCAGTAGTCCTCCCTGGCTCAGTGAGGAGGCCCCCAGCTCCGGCTCCTGCAAGCAGGTAGTTCCAGGGCAGGGGGTGGCACAGGCCAAGGGGTCTTAGGTGGTGGTATCTGGGGTGTCTGAGCCGGAGCTTCCCTGAGAAAATAACAATCACAAAATAACAATCACAGCCTCATTTTCATAGCAAGGCACCCTCTTATGGCGTAGAAATTGGTGGGCTATGGTCCACATTTGACCAGCGCATCCGCATGTACTGTTTTAAATTGAATTAAAAATGCTTTGTGTGGGGCATGCACTTCCTGGATTGCCCCGGGCCAGGTTTCCCTAGATTTCACTCTGCTGGGTTAACTTTTGTCCATCTGCCTGAGTCCTGTCGCCATTTGAATTGTTTGAAACTATACAAGTCCACATAGCAACTCTGTAGGCATCACCATCACGGCTCTCTCTCAGCTGAAGGAGGTTGGGGAGCACTTGATTTGGCTGAGGTCACAAAATGGTAAGTGGAGAGATAGGACTCAAACTCCTGATGGGCAAAGGGAAAGAGGGGTATTTGCTTTCTCAGCATCCATAAACACAGTCTCTGGGACGCCCTGCCCACTCCCACCCTACTTCCCCAGTCCCTCCCTCTCTGACATGCATCTCTCCCTGATCCTACACACATATGTTCATGCACACACGCGCGCACACATGTGTGTGCACACACAGGGTGTGGGCATCATCAGATCTGGAGTTTGGTGCATTTCTCTTCTTCCTCCTTTGGCCTGAAGATGGCTCAGAGACTGAGGGGAAGATTTCCTTTCCCCTGATGACTGGAGATGCCCAGCACCTTTTCAGTGTTTGTTGGCCATGAGCATGTCTTCTTTGGGGAAACGTCTATTCGGTTCCTTTGCCTGAATATGAATGAGCAGATTTTAATTTGGCTGTTTGTTTCATTTCTATTGAGTTGTAGGAGTTCCTTCAACATTGTCAGAACAGAGAGTGGAATGGTGTTTGCCAGGGCTGGGGAGGGAGGACAGGGTTGTTGTTAGTGGGTACGGAGTTTCAGTTATTTGAGATGAATAAGCTCTGGAGACCCGTGGTCCGGCATTGTGTCTGCACTTAACAGTCCTGCACAGTGCACTGAAACGCTGGGTGAGGGGTAGATCTCAAGGTAAGCGTTCGTACCACAATTTCAAGAAATCAAAGGGGGAAGAGATGAAATCAGTGGGAGGATGTTTCAATCAACACTGCGTTTGGTTTCCAGGGTCTGCAGACAAGGCAGCAACCTAGAGTTGTTTGGATTGCAACCTATACAGCTTCACCCTGCTCAGTCTTGTTATTGAGACTGGAACTAGCGCCAAAGTCAAAAATTGTGAAGACAACCCAAATGCCCATCAACCCATGAGTGGAGCCATAAACTGGGTATATGTACACTGTGGAATACTATTCAGCCATAAAAAGATGGAGACTTTGCATCTTTGAATTTACCTGGATAGATTTGGAGAAACTTCTCCTAAGTAAAGTATCTCAAGAATGGAAAAGCAAACACCTCATGTACTCAGTGCTAATCTGAAACTAAAGGCCCACAGAAGAGAAAAGCACAATTAAATCCAAGAAGAGAGAGGAGGGGGCTCAGCAGGTTCCCACCTATCAGGCCCAATGTCGGGGTGTGGCTCACTTCCCAGGTGAAGGACTCAACTGCAGCTGGATTTGCACCTTACTAATGCAAATTATGTAGCCTAATCACAGGGACCTTCAAACTAACTTGAAGTTTTAAATAAATTGTCCAAGCAATCAGAGTTGTGAGTGCAGGAAGTAATAGCCAATACGCAGTCATCACATGGGGATCCTTGAGTTCTAGGGGTGCTGTTTATGGCTTAAAAGTGCTCAATTCCACATCACTGTGGCCTGTGACAACCAGAGCGAGTCATCAGGCAGCAGGTGCAGGCAGTCCGGGCTGACGGAAATTGCTAGGTTTGCCCTCCACTGAGCAAAAACGGTTGGGCCCAAATTACTTTCTGTTCAGGTTTGAATGAGTGACCTTGTCATCATGACCCTTCAGGCTAATGTAGCTCAAAGGTCTAAACTTCCTCATTACCAAAGTGTTTTCTGTGATGAAAAAAGAGAATGTGTTTACTTCCCTTTGAGAACCATTCTTTCCCCATATTGAAGGCTGGATCATTTCTGGATGGCAGTGAAGCATGGGCGGGTTTATAATAGCCACTGGGATGAGGTCTGCAGGGTCTGGGAAAGGTTCCACACAGAACCGTGTCAGACCTCCATTGCCCTCCCTTGCTGTTCCTGTGGATGAGCTCATTTTGAGGGGCTTATGCACAGTGACATATGATAGGAATGTACATGGAAGAGAAGTCCGTGGCTTAGGGCAGATTTGCTGCTCATCCCACTGACAAGTCACACACCCAGACCTGCCCTGCTTTTCTGTCGTGCAGACTGTGAGGCTGGACCATTCCCCCCACTCTCAGCTGCTGTAGTGATCCTCGCAGCTCCCCAGTGGCTGAGACCTCAGCACTGCTGGCCAGCTGGGCATTGCCTCACACGGCCTGTGGACCTCCCTAGTGAGTCCTCCTAGGAGTGCCGACTGGCCCAGAAGAGGAACTGAGGTTGGCCTGAGCCTGGAGCAGGGAGGGGCTGGTGGGGGTTCTACTCTCCAAAACAGTGATGGAGAAATAGTCATGAGAAAGGAAGACTGGGTTTTCTCAAAAGGATGTGAAAGTGAAGACTGGGAACCAGGACCAGGTTGGAATCAAGGAGCTGACCTGAAGATGGGGGTGAATTTGGACAATAATCCAGTATCTTCTGAGTGATACTCAGAAGTGAGCATTTATCTGGGGATTAAAACTAAAGATAAATGGCAAGTGGGCAGGAGATGATGGCAGGATGCCTTTGTGTGTCACACACATGGCAACATTGTAAGCAGCATCATAGAGAGGTAGCTGCTTTCCCGTGATGTGGCTCCCACCTCTTCTCTCCTCACACCCCTTTGTTCCTCTGCTCAAGCCATACTGAGTGTTCTTCAGTCTCCAACAGACCTCTACCCACCTCTGGCTTTCCCATTATCTTCTTTGTCTTTCTAGGACATTCTAAGCCCAACATCATCACTTTCTAAGCCACAATGTCACCTCCTCCAGGAAGCCTTCCCAGACTCTCTCCTGCTCAGTTTGGGCTGCTTCCTCCATGTGTCCTCATGGCTCCTGCATGTACCTATTCTAGGATTTATCATCCTTCCTTAAAAAAACTACTTTTTCATTGTTATCCTCTCCCAATAGACTGTCTATACTGCTTTCTCCCCTGTCCCCAATACCAGGCAAACTGCCTGCCCTCAGTAAGTGGCAAATAAAATTGTATTTATTCATACGAAGCACCTTCTTTTTTCAGCCTTGAAGAATGGTCAGACATGCATTCTTACAAGAAAGATCAATGTTAACACCGTACATAGTCATTCTATCGTTCAAATGATCAGAGAAGTTTGCTTGGTCTCCTCAGCTGTCTTTGAGCCCCTTGAGGTCAGGACCTGGGTGCCTCTGGCCCCCTCCTGTCTGCTCCCAGGTCGTTCCCTTCCACCAAACCCAGGAGTGGAGTACACGACAGTTACAGGAGATGCCCAACAAGGAATCGTTTCACTGCAATGCTTAGCTATCAGAAAGAGGGATTCTTCTCGTTTACGAGATAAAACAATTTGTTTCAAACTTGTCTGAGTGTTTGAGATCAGACAAGACTCCTTTTTAAAATGGGAAAATGGCACTTTAATAGGTCTTGGCCTCTGTCTTCTCCTACAAAAGATAAAGCAGGCATTTCATTCAGTTGGAGATGCGTCTACAGCAAATAGCCCTTGGGACTTGAGAGGGATTATTTGGCCACTGGAGGGCTCTTACATTTTTCCATGTAATGCAATTGAAACCTATTCAGAATGACTGAATAATTAATGCCACATTGTACAAAGTGTACACCCAGCTTCCTATCACACTTTTTTAAAATGCAGAATTTCAAGAAGACCAGACTTAATTTACTGTGTTTTGCTTCTTCAACAAAAACATGAGATGAATAATTTCCCCACATCATTGCTTTACATTTCCCCATAAATAGGGCATCTGTTAACATGGATTATTATATATGAAATCCTAACATGATTAGTCCCAACACTCACCTAAAAAGCTATTTTTTTTTTTTTTTAAAGAATGACTCAGGAAAAAACGAAAATAAGAGTCAAGGGAGAAAAAGTATTAAGAAGAAATCTGGAAAGGGCAAGAATTTATGAGTAAGCCAAGCGCTAGGTGGATATTTAGAAGTCAAAAGATGAGTATCATTTGTCCAACAATATCATGAGCCTACTGTGTGGCTCGCTGTGCAGCTACTGGACAGATGATAGCAAACGATAGTAATGGTAACTTCCTAGATCACTAAGGGACAGGGCTTTGTCTTGGTCACTACTAAACCTGGAACCTTAGATCAGAGCCAGCCCTGTGGTAGACATGCAATAGTGTTAAATATGCAGGTAATGTTTACTGAACACCTTGTATGTGCTTTGGGTTCTTATAAGAACTTTAAATACGTGTTATCATCACTAATCGTCACCATAAGATTATACAGTTAGCAATAGTACTATCCTTACTTTATGGATGAGGAAACTGAGCCTAAGTGGGATTAATTAGGGTCACTAGTGGTGGAATCAATACCCCAGTCTATCTGACATCAAGTCTAATATGAAAACTTTGCTTCCAATCATGAAACTATACTCTACAAAGATTATATTCCAGCAATCTGGGCATTTACACCTACTACCAGGAAGAAATGTGTAAGCAAGTAGCCAAAATAAAAGTCATGTAATTAGAGAAAGACTTTTCTGTTGTGTCACTTGTCTGCCTAGCAAATTCTGGAAAGACTTCATGTAGAGTTAAAATTTGATTTGGTTCATGAAGATGATCTGAAGAAAAGCTTCTGCTGATCCCCCAGAGACACGTCGTATGGGTAGGTCACAGGCCTGTGTCATTAGGGGTTATTTGGGTCCATTTGTTACTGTATAATGACTTACCTTATTCTGACTGCTACACTGTGATAAGAAGGCTTCTTTCAAAGTATAATAAAGGGTATTTATATATACGGATAAATATATTTTGCTTTTTTGAGGTCAAAAATATACAAAATATATATGTATAAAAAAGTGTGCATGCAGGGGAGGGTGCAGCTCAGTGCACTTTCATAGACTTGATATACACATGCATACAGAACAAAAGACATAACTTTACCTGTATCTAAATAGCTCCTCTCGTGTCCCTGTATTATCTTCCTAGGGCTTCTAAAAAAATTTCCCCAAACTGGGTGGCTTAAAGCAACAAACAGTCTTCCACAGATCTGGAGCCAGAAGTCTGGAATCAAGGCATTACCAGCATTGGTTCCTCTCGGGGCTCGGAGGGAGAATTCGTCCTGTGCCTCCCTCCTGGCTTCTCGGAGGGCTCTCAGCCATCCTCGGCGCTGCTCTGCTCGTTGATTCAGCACTAGTCTCCACTCCCACCTTCCCACCTGGCTGAAATCACCCTTTCTTTTCTCTTGTAAGGGCATCAGTCACTAGATGTAGGACTCACCTTAACTTCTGAGTAGTCTCATCTTTAGATCCTCAACTATAACTCTGAGAGCCCTATTTTCAAATAAGCTCATAGTCACAAGTACCTGGGCTACAGACTTGGGCATATCTTTTGGGGGCATAAAATTAACATTCTCCTTCTAATTAACATCCTCCTCATGATAAAGCCACCCTGTTTCACCTGTTTCCTATTTTATAAAATGGAATTGTTCAGTTTATACCATTTAGTGTTTGACTTTGTTTTTCTCAAAATCACATTTGTGAGATTCATCCGGATTGTTCCGCATAGCTCTAGAAAATGTGTTGTCATTGCTGTAGAGTATTGTGTGACTATGGCGTAATTTATCCACAATTTATCCATTATACTGTTACGGGCATTTCAGGTAGTTTTCAGTTTGGTGCGATTACAATGAATGTTGCTCTGAGCATCTCTGAACATTTTCTGAGATAAGTTTGTGCATGGACTTGTGTTGGGTATGAAGAGAAGGTGCAAGGTCATAGTGCACACGCATGATCAGCCATCGGGGAACTGCCAACCAGGGTTCCGAAGTGATTATGTAGGACCCTGGAAGGTTTTAAACAAAGGAACAGCATGATCTGACTCGAACATTTAAAGGGTGACTGGCTATGGGCTGTGGTGGGAGAGGCTCAGCTTGGGGGTACAATTCACAGAGGGAAGGAGCAGGATGAAGCCCCAAGGAAAGCTGGGGTTGGCGTGTGGAGGCTTTCTAACTTAGCCTAGAAGTGTGCGCTGCTTTCGTTAGGGGAAAAAAGACATTTTTAAAAGTAAGAGAATGATGTTATTAGACCTATTCCTCAGGAAGACGGATGGAAACCAGTTAGCAGAAGAATGACACCCAAGTGAGATTGAGCACTTGGTCCTGGAGTGTGCTGAGGGGTACAGAGGGGGTTGGGGAGATGTGGTGAGTGGAGCCCACAGACCCAGCACCCCCACTGTGGCACATGGGTGGCAACAAGGTTACAGTCTCTTTAGGACACATAGTCCAGGACCGTGAAATCATGAGGGGCTTCACCCTGCTATTCAGGGGGGAGCACTCTGGGTGTGATGTGGCTGGGTTAGCACCTGTCGGTCTTGGCCGCACTGACCAAAGAGTCTCTTGCTGGGGCAGTGAGGAGCTCTGCGTCACCTCCGTGAGCATCGTCTGCACTGGTGTCCCCGATGCCACCTGGAAGTGTGCCATTACCTCTGTATTCCTAGATACCCAGAGAAGAGAAAAGTGAATCTGGCTACATTCGATGAATCTTTATGAAGAATCCACTCTGAAACACAAGGTCTTAGTGAAGTGTTAACTTGATCACAAAAGCATGTCCAGGGAAGGAAGGGATTCTGGAGAAGGAAGCATTCATCTGACGAGGGGTGAGAAGAAGATGTTGGAGATGAGCTCAACTGGGTTTGGATGGATGTGTAGGAGTCCCCAGAAGGGGAAAGGGCTGGGGAGTTGAAGCTGGAGCATGGCCTTGCACGACAGGCAGGAGGAGGAAGGTCATTCCCACAGGAAATAGGAAGCCAAGGGATGAAACGTAGGGATAGCTGGAGGGTGTTGTGTGCTTATAGTGCCCATGCACCGAGCTAAGCTTTCAATCTGTGTTTACTTATGGGGTCTTTCCACAACCCATCAAAGCAGGTTACACTTAATTAGTTTCATTTTATGATGAAAGACCAGAGGCCAAAGTACTCAACCCAAGGACTCAGAGCTCCAGGGAGACAGAGCAGGGATGTGATTCTCGGGCTCAGGCCTCTGGTCAGCCTGGGCTCTGCTGGCCCTGAGAAGACAGGTGGACCTGGGCTGGGCACTGACAGGCAGCTTGCAGCTTGCTCGCTGTGGAGTCCTGGCAGGAAGCTCTTCATCGTTAGTCAGGGAGGCCGGCCACAGATCTTTTTCCAGAACTCTTCCAGTCCATGCTCAGAGAAATAGAAACGGCACTTAAAAATGCTGGTGACATTTACCTGTGTTGATACATCAGAATAAAATAGCCCCTCCTGACCTGCTCACTTAATGCCTCCTCTTTATCTCAACACCCCTCAGTTTTGTCTTTGCTCCGGTTTCCCCCCTTTGAAGACGCATCGGGTCTCAAGTTCAGCTTAATTCAGCTGCTAGATGTATTATTCATTTCTACGCTTTAATGATGTGATAAGGTTTCTGGAAATAGGAAAAGGCTCATTAAACTGTCATTTGAATATAGATCACACCTAAATCCTAAGGAAGACAAAGTCTGCCAGCTGGGGGTGCCTGTGCCCTCCCAACACAGCTCTTTGCAAACTGGGAATGCAGAAAGAAGCGTTTCAAAGACAAGATCCCCCATAATAGCATGTATTCTTGATTTATTCTGTAATTAACGATGGCTCACGAACATAGTGAGGAATTCAGAGAGACAAGGAATGAACACGGGCCAAATGAAGAAGGAACCGGGGATGTCAGACACGGTGAGGTGTGTGCTTTGTCCCTGTCTGTGATCTCTGGTCTGATCCAGCAGGCTCTGCATGAGACAGGGGCGTATGGAGGGGTTTTAATTCGACTCACATGGTTTAGAGCACAACATCATCACTGCCTGCAGAAATTGATTTGAAAATACAACCTCTTGCCTGCAGATTTCCTTCTCTATTTGCCTTGAGGTTGAGAAGATGGTAGAAAATGCAGGAGCACAGGGAAGGGCCTCAGTGCCAGACGCTTGAGAAACTGGCACCATGCCCATCTATTTCTCTATCTCTCAATTCGTAGAAGATTGGAAAATAATAAGAACTCACCTGTACTGAAAGCTTGCCATGTTCTAGGCCTGGTCTCTGTACTCAACACATGTTTTCTCATGAACTTCTTTCCACGACGCTGTGAGAATGGTCAGCTTTGCCCTTAGATTCACACAGCAGAGGCCTCTGCTCACCCTCTGCTCAGTGTGGCCTCCTGGCCCTGCTCCAGCTGTGTCCATGGAGCCACTCCATGGGGCCCAGGGGACACAACCACCAGGCAGCTGGGACACAGAGTTCCCTTTCCCAACGTCCCCAAACCCCGCCAGGTTCTGAGCTGGCTTTCTTCCTGGGCCCATCCTGATGGCAGGCTGTGCCCATAGCATGATCTTAGGCTCTAGGCTGGGGGATGGCCACCTGTGAGCTTGTGGACAGAGTTTCATGTCGGCTGGGCTGTCAGCAAAGCTGCTTTCACATGTTTTGAGATGGGAAATGGAGCCACGTTTGGAAAGAGAAGGGTAGGAGAAGGAGGCGTCAGCAAAGTCCCCCCTTCCCCACATTTCAGAGGAGCCCCAAGAATTCCAGACTTAAACCTCGTGTTTCCAGGTTATTTTAAAAGCATATTTGTCATGAGGGGAGGATAAAACATGTTGTATTTAATGATTTGTTGGCTTGATCTCTACCCTTGAATGTTTTGACATGTGGCATTAGATTGCCACTTGTGTTCTTGCTCTAGGCCCCAAAGCTAAGAGGGTAGGTTGGATGTAGGGGTATTACTATCTATGTTTTTAAAATGGAGAGTTTAGTTATTGGTAAGCGCTGAAGTCAGGATTTGAATTCAGACAGTGTTCAAGGGTCTGCTCTCTCAATCACTGCTTGGTAATTCCTCTTATGGGGACCCCAGGGAGGTGCCCATTCCTGTCAGCTGCTATCAGGACGAGAGTGAAGCCAGATTCAGAGGGTGGGCAGCGTCCCTCTCCCATCACGGTCTTAGAAGTGGATAGGCCCTGGGGCCTCTGATAGGCTGAGTAGAGTGTGTCTGGGTGTGGAGGCAGGTGGGGGAAACCCAGAGATACCGGGAACAGAAAACCCATCTGAAACACCTGATCAGTAACTTTTCCATAAATGTTTAATTTGAATTTAATCATGAGGAAACAGATGGAACAAATCAGGAAGGTTGGAATGGAGGATGTGACAGATGGGACCCTTGGGTGCTGCCCCCCATCCCCGTGAGAGCCCCCGAGTGGGCGGGACCTGTGATGGAGAGGACAGAAGAAAAGTGGAAGGATTTTCCCAATAAAGTCTCTAATCCAGTGGTGTTCAACTGGTGTGCTGTGAGAGGATCTTAGGTGTGCTGCGAACATTTTTGAAAGTCATTAATTAAATTATTTTTGAAACAAGTTTTATTGTTTGATCAACATAATTCAAGTATGCCTCGGAAATTTAACTGTAGGTTCAAGTGTGCCGTGAGATAAAAAAGGCTGAAAGTGACTGCTACCAGGTGGAAGGGAGATTCTCCAGGCAGAAATGACTGTGTCAGCGGGAGAATCTTAAACAAGGGCTGAGCCCTGTCCCTGGGACAAAGCAGCCGTGGACAATCTCCGTTCAGCCTGGAAGGAGCAAACTTCGGTGCTGTGGAGGGGCAGAGTAGCAGGGGACAGCCGTGGCTTTTAGAAGCTGGGAGCCACAGGCCTACAAGGGCAAGGAACTGAATTCTTCTGCCAACCCCTGTGCTTGGATGAGCATCCCGAGTCTCAGATGAGCTTTGATCTCAGCCCCTGAAGCCCTGAGCACCAGCTAAGGGAGGCCACCTCTGACCAGGGCAACTGCAAGAGATATGACATCTGTGTCGTTTAACCAGCCAAATTTAGGTAATTTGCTTCACAGCAACAGAAAACTAATACAGGGGCATTCTACAAGACAGCTGGCTGGGACACTTTAGAATGGCGTCAGCATAGTAAATGGCACGCATAAAGTTATGGGAAGATTTTAGTTTAAGACGGCTTAGAGAGCAGACGGCTGATGGCACAGAGTGCAGGGACGTGATCCCTCTGGGCTGCAGTGTTCTATGAATGTCTCCTCAGCCTGGGGTTTGGCAACAACTTTTGTTTTTATTCCTTCTTAATAATATCCTTTTCCTCACAGAGATCCCTGCCCTGTGTTTAGAGCAGAGGTAGACATCATGGCTTTGGATCTGCACAGTGTCCCAGGAAAATAATCACACTGTCCCTTGGCTCTAGAGAAGTGCCCTGTATCTCTGGGCAGTGGCTGGAGACCGGGACATAAAGGATGTGGTGGTTCATAAGAACAATGTTAATGGGCCACGCCTGGCCTCCTCTCTCACAGCTCCGAAGGTTCGCAGGTGAGGGTGTGAGCTGAAGTGACAAACTTAGAGTATTAGAACCATATACTTGGACAAGGACAATATTTTTGCAGGAAGGAATTTGTACTCAGGACCTAGCTTGCCATTTCTACACACACACACACACACACACAACCCTACTCCCCACCTAGCTACCTAGTCTTCTCAAAGGAAGGAAAATTAAATTGATATTAAGACATGTGCACCCTCAAAGCAGAGCTCGGTATTTACAAAAGCCTGGGTGAGTCCAGTACTTAACCCACATGAACATATATCCAATGGCAGAATTTCAGGCTTTGTGATGCCTTGGAATGGGAAGCCAGTTTTCAGATCCTTAGAGAGGGAATTGCCAAGTGCCCCACACGCATGTGCATTTACACCCTGTCTCTTAAACACACTTTGAAAACAAGTGTGTGAGACATGAATTGTGGGTGGAAGAGCAGTACACCCACCCATTCATTTAACAAATAGGTGTTTATGTTCACAAAGTGAGGGCATATGGCAAGTTGGCATTTTTCTAGGCAGCATAGAGCATACACAGAAGTCTACAAAACTTGCTTTTGAGGGAGTCCCAAGACGTGCATGCAGGCAGGACAGGACCGTGCTGTCTGCCACCTGCCTGAACCCGGCCCCTGTGCCGCTCGCCTTCTTTCATGTTAGCTCGTTCACACGGCCACTCAAGGTACACAGAATCAGGTCCATTTTACATCTGTTATATTAAGTTCTAGAGAGTTTATATGACTTCACCCAAAGTCACATGAACAGAAATAAGATTTGCTAGCTCCCCAATATAGCATTCCATGTTAACCTTGAATAAGGTGGTATCTGATTAAGCAAGTTCTGAGAGAGAGAGAAGTGAGCTATAAAGTGTCATGGAAATTCAGAGTTTGATATCTGTGCTGATAGTCTGGTAGAGTTTCATAAAGAAAGTGACATTGAACTGGATTTATAGAGAGAAAGTAGAATGTGACGGAGGGCCAGCCAGGTAGTTGGGAAAGGCTAAGCAAGGGTCCAGGGATGGGTCCAAGCCAACGGGGGACAGTGAGCCATCCAAGTGGAACACAGCAGCACGGATTCACCTACAAGAGCAATTGGAGTCACAACGAAGAAGGAAGTGACAGGGACAGTGAGCCATCCAAGTTCAACACAGCAGCACGGATTCACCTACAAGAGCAATTGGAGTCACAATAAAGAAGGAAGTGGTGACCAGGAGGATCTGGGGTGGGAAGCTCAGGAGGCCACGTGGCCAGGCTCAGAGCCAGTGTTCCAATCCAGGCCACAGCTGGCAGGTGTCTAGATGGAGGCGGGAAGGAGGAAGGACAACAGGAGAGAGTCCTCCCCAGGAGCTGCCACGCCATGATGCTGGTGGAGACAGAGGCGAGGGCTCCGGAATGTTAGGGATGAAGACGGAGAAGATGGCGATGATGACATCGGTGACAGTTAGCAAGTCGCTATCACTGACCATGTCTGTTGGGACTATTGTGGGTGAACTCATAACAACAGCTGTGAAAGACGGACATTATTAACAGCTGCATTTCATGGGTGGAAAACATGTTCTGAGAGGTTAAGTAGTTTGTCCAAGATCCCACAGCTTGCAGGTGTCAGGCATGGAGTGCTGAGCAAGAGCCAGAGCTGACAACGTGGAGAGCTTCTCCTGGCCGTGAGATTCCACATGTGTGTGTGGGGCTCCTGGGTTTCCTTCAGGACGTGAAGCCCTGCAGCCCACTGGAGGGGTCGGGCAGCAAGTGCTGAGCCACCTAAGACGTAAAGGCTTTGGAAAGGGTCTCTGTGTTCCCCTACAGCAGTGGTTCTCAACCTTCCTAATGCTGCAACCCTTTAATACAGTCCCTGTGGGTCACGACCCACAGGTTGAGAACCGCTGCCCTAAAATGAGCACCAGCTCCTCACACTGCTTTGGAACCTTTTCTCTTGAACCATTTCCCCCTTCAGATTTAACTCTGGTGCCTTCTGCACTGAGGATTACCTAAAGGCCAAGTTTGACATCCGTAATCCAGCCATTTCTGAGTTATCTGAGAATAGAAAAGGTGCAGGGATAAATACTAGAAGAGTTAACTCTGGAAGTGCCAGAGGGAGCAGAGATGGACAGGTTCCTTCCCTGAGGACGCTGCAGGGCTCAGACCTGCGGGAGGCTATCCTGCGCTGGGTGGTATTAAAGATCCTTTCAGGTCCCTGGGCTCCTTGTTTGGGCTGTTTTTAAAACTGCCAACAGATAAACTACACAGCCATGGAAACTACTTGGAAGATAGTATCTTCCAAGAAGAGCTTAGTTGGAGGACCAGGACCCAGAGGAAGGCCTTGACTTGTGAGAATCTAAGCTGTCAAGGAAAATCAGCAAGAGCTCATTTTGCAGGTGCCTGTGGTGAGGGTGGCAGAGAACTAGACCAGGAAGAGATGCAGGATGTTGTACATGGAGTCATCCAGACCGGAAGGACTTCCCCGTCGGCTCAGCTGTGATATGGAGCATGGGGATGTACCCACATCGTGGTCTGTGCTGCTGCTGCTGGGGATCGGTGTGGAACGGGCAGACCTCACCTTCTGCCTTCATGGGATTCACCTTTTAGACTATTTATATAAAATTAAGCCACCTTGTCTTGCAAATTATATAATGAATAGCAGTAGAAAACAGGGAGTCACAGAAGAAATAAGATCTCCTGGATTAAAAGATAATATGAGATTCTAACACAGTGCTCATATCAGACAAAGGCAGTGGGTTATCACAATCACACACGTACACCCCACCCAACCCACAGAAAACTCTTACCCCACACATGTTAATTTGTTTAGAGTTAGCTGAGAGAAAAGCTTGCAATCTCTAGAGCTTCAAAAAGGAGAAAATATGGAGCAAACCCCTCCCTGTTGCATATCTTACCATTGGCATGAAAAGACTCTCACGTGTGAGAAAACTAGAGAAAAATTCAAAACAGTCTAACCCAGTGCACCTCTATCAAGTCTAAACACAGATTCTGCCTCCTTGAGGGAAAAGGCTGCTGTGAAGATCTTGGCATTCGTTACAGGATGCAGATGGGCACAGATAGATGCTGCCAGCTATAAATGAGTCTTATCTGCTCAATAAATTAGGGCTCATCAGGAGCGTTTTCTACGTCCTGAAAGTCATAAAAGTACATTTCTTTACAGTACCTCACTTTCACCTTTTCTGTTTAAATTCACTAACTTGGCTTGCGCCAGGGCCAGAGCAGCCTGTCGTACCTGATGCGAGGAGGCAGTAGTCCCCCCTTCCCTTCCGAGGGCGGGACAGTTAGATAGCCACAGAAGAAGACACCATGAAAGATACTGATATCAAGAAACTACTGTATACCCATCTTTTATGCATATTTTCAATTATCCTAAGTGTCTTGATTCCACCATTCTTCTTGGAGAACTTCTCAATATTGGAAA
>CAUYON010101167.1:0-38797 GCA_963573935.1 Arctocebus calabarensis | reverse complement strand
GGGCTGCCCGGGTGTCCGTGGTTCCTAGCAGCACCCCTTTCTGATTGTCAAACTGTGAGTTCTAGGCTTCAGTGGAATTTTCTCTGATTAGAGCTTGTGGGCCCCCTGTGGGAGGGGCCAGCTGCCCCTCCACCGGGCAGGGGGAAATGGTTTGTAACAGTTTCCACGGTTAAGAACTATATTCAAACACGCCAATCTGCCCAATCTCTGTGTCTCACCAGCTGCCCATCCACTCCAATAGCTCACACGGGGAAAGATCCAGAGCTCCCACACTCTCACCTGCTGACCAGGGAGAGATAGGCTACGGGACAGTCTCCAACGCCATCTTCCAGCACCTCCTCCTCTGAAATATTCTGGCGACTTTCCCTCCAGTCTCCCTGCCTCCCATCTTTCTCCCTTCTGAGCCATCTTTTGAGAATGATTATCTTTCCAGAAGCATAGCTGTGTTCAGACATTCCTTTACCAAACCCTGGGTGGCTCCCTACTGACTGACAAATTAAGTGCAAATTGCTCACATAGAGTTTGAGGTATTTTATGACAAAGTCCTGCTCTACCTTATCCCCAGCTCTTCCCTTCTGGACCTTACACATCAATCAAATTACATGACTTCTGGTCCTTCTCTCATCTCATGACATTCCCTGCACCTAAAAAGTCTAGCATTCTCTTCCCCACTCTCTATTGCCATGAAATCTGACCCATCATCCTCTAAGGGCCACCTTGAGGCCTTCACTTGGCTGGTCCACTGAGGGGATTCCCACCTTCTTTGACCTCCCATCTTCCATGGTTTGCACTTCTCTTGGATTTGATTGCTTTTGTACCATTCGTGTTCTATCTTATCCCCACAGCTGGACTGTGTCCTATCCACCATGACAGATGTGTAATGAACATACCAGGAATGGACAGTGTGGGTTCTGTGCAGACTTCCTTGAGTTGGCAACACTTGAAAAGTGGCAGCTCCCTGGGACATAATACTATTCCTAAAATCTCTTTCTTAAAAATACAGAAAAAGGACCTGACATGAATCTGAGATACTAGAACGACCTGTTCTTTTGAAATTTAGTGGTATCTAAAAAGAAAAGAAAATTGAATTTTAGAAAGAATGCATCATCTCATAGACAGCTGACATTGTCACAGCGTAAAATCTAAAAATATCAGCCAATATATATGTATGACTTATTTTGTGCTAGATATTATTCTACATGTTCCACAGATGTTGATTCATTTGCTCTTTGCAAAACCCCTTTGCTGATGAGGAAACTGAGCACAAAGGGGTCAAGCATCTTTCCTAACATCATAGTTAGTTAGTGAACGAGCCCAAGTAGACCCACACTTACACCACTACGTCATCCAGCCTCTCACCGTGCTGTGTGGCCTGGAGGAGGTCCCTTTCCCTGGAGCTCTGCTGAGCCCCCGGGAAACATCCCCCCTTTCAACTCACCTGATTTTAAGAATCCACCGTCATATGTAAAATAGTGTCCCTGAAGTCTGCTGGGAGCCACGTCTCACACCATGTAGCCCTCAGGGTCACCCCTATGGGACTGCTATACTTCTCTGAATATGGTGCCACAGTCCTGGACCAGAGGATAGACACAACAGCAATGGCCGCCCAGGAAGTGTAGGTGTGGGGCTTAGATGTGCTGGAGAAACACACCCCGCCATGTGTCCAGGCTGGAGTGGCTGCATTAGTTATCTCTATTTTCCCCACATACCATCTGGCCCTCCTCTTTCCACCCCCTGCTCAGGGCCATGATAACTGCAAAGATGTCACGCTGTGCTGAAGCCATGTACCTGGTTCTCCGGCCCTATCCCTGCTCCAGTTTCCCACTCATGGTCTCTTGCACTTAAGGGCATGTCAGAAGATGAACCATGGTGGGGGCAGAGTACGCAGATGCCAGGGCAGGCAGGCGGGCTGGTAGTAGCAAGCACCCTGCTCCACTCATCTTTGGACCATGACAGCCGGCGTGAAGCCAGCTCCCATTTGGTGCCTTTTATGTATTACCTTATTAATCTGCACAGTGACCACTTTACTCTCCCTTTCTTCTCTTCCTCATTTTACATATGAGAAACCTGGGGCACAGAAAGGTATAGTAATTTTTAGAAGATCACGCAGCTAGTTAATGGAAAAAACAGGATTTGAGCACATCCAGAGCCCTTGTTCTTAACCATTAACTTGCCTGAATGCTCTTCCACCAAAAGAAGTAGTTATAGGTTTTGGGAAAAGCCCTGTATAGCAGTGGTTCTTAACTCTGCCTGCACTTTAGAGTCAGTTAAAGCTCTTTCCAAAATACCAGTGGCAGGATGCCACCTTTAGAAATTCTGATCCACTTGGTCCAGAGTGGTATTTGAATGACTATTTTTTACTGCTCCCCAGATGATTCTAATGCTTTAGATTTGGGGTGGTTTAGACATTCACTTAAAGTACATTTTGTTATTTCTTTCATCAATTCTGTCATCAAATGTCTTATGTGCCAACATACAAGAAATTCCCTAAATCCGCCACAGAAGAGTCTCACAGAGTTTGGAACAATTTAAGACATATGAGCTCTGAGAAATATAGATAATATAACCGAAATTCATACCAATACAGGGTGTCCCTAAAGTTCGTGTGCAATTTCAAATAGTTGACTATATGGACACCCTATATTTATCTTATCGATTCAGTTACACACATACATTTAAAATAATGCATCATACAGAGTAGTAATTTATTTTAGGAGCGTTACTTTTTCCATTCTCTTATTCCACAAAACAATTATAAGCTTTTCACAAGCAGCTACCACAGTCACGCCTTCACATCACTGACGCCACATTTGGCTTTGTGCACACTTGTCTGGTTCACATCACTCACGGTGCTCTTCATTAGTTGAAATATAGCAGTTTTTAAATACACGCATAACATGGTTTCTGGAAATTTTATCCCCTGTCACAAAATATTCATTTGCATACCATCAGGAAGGTTGGTTGTTCATGTGTGTTGTGGGCAGGGCTGGTGTTATCCAGGAGCCTAGACTTGCCCCTGGCTCTCTGGCTGACCCGGACGTTGTTGTGATCAGTTGTTAGTTATTTCAAATATTTCCTCTGCATGTGGACATACTGATTTTTACTATCCTTGCTGTATCATCCCTTAAAGTGAACCTTCAAATGGCTTATTGACAAAGACAGCCACACTTGCAATCGTATGGTCACACATAGAACAATTGCTAAAACTGCATTGAATTTCTTTGCCTCTTATTTCTTTTTTTTAGCTGGCAAAAAAAAAAAAAAAAAGCAGAGGCAACCTCTATGATGTCAATTGGAGTGGTTCTTCAGTGTTTTGGATTCAAAATAAGGTAACTGAAGATGTGTCCCATGATGTGAAATACCTCGTAAGGATTCCATTGTCAGGTGACTGACTCACTTCAGAAGGTAATTCTGAGACAGAGAGTAGAATCTCACTGTTCATTCAAGCACAGGCAGTTTTTATTGGATACCAAATGATGAGTAAGACACCGTTGCTGATATCTCCACACTCTGGGTCCCAAGTGGCATTGTACTTTAGGCTGTCACTTTGAGTTTATTTCCCTTCTTTTGTTACCCTCAGACTCTTAGAAGTAGCAGAGGCACCAGAGATCTCCCCCATCCTCTCCCTGCCAGGTGTTCGCACCTCTGCCAACTACCTGTCCTGGCAGGACTATGATGCAACAAGCAGCTTCTAGAAGGCACCCGTGTTTGAACAGGGATGAGACAAACTTCCTTAAGCTGCTTATTCTAAGTTGGGGATTGTTCTTCCTAGTCAATTGATACTGAAAATAATTACTTCTCAGAATCTTTGAAAACCAAATGTGTAAAGAGAAATTAAAATCTAATTAAATGGATGTAGGCAGTTCTGTCTGAGCTGACAACTCTTAAGCCACTGCAGTTTGTCAAAGGTTACTTTATCTCTCCGTCCCTGGGCACTTCAGGCTCTGCTAGGCTCTGAGCCTGGAGCTGTCTCTTCAACACCTTTTGTCTGCGCAGTCCTGGGGCCCTGGAGTCTCATTGTTCTTGGGCAGAAATGCTGACTACAATAGGCCGCCTGTGAAGGGGTGCTCTGCAGGGCCTCCTGCAGAGGGTGGGGCTTCCCCCCCAATCTCCTACCGCCATACCAGGGTTTCTCCACAGTGCTGCTTTGGCATTGCAGCTCGACAATTCTGTTTTGTGACCCTCTGGCAGGAGAGGAGGCAATGCCAGCCCAGCTCGAAAGCCACTAGCAAGTTGCTGGCAGCTGATAACAAAGAGCCTTGGCCTCCCAGCTCCAGTATGACATTCTCATAGACAATGGTGTGTGGGCTGATCCAGTTGGTAAACATGTTACCAGTTTTCAGTGAGATTCCCAAGTAAGTGGCTAAAAGTTTGTATAGCAATTTGGGATTGCCATATTTCTGTTGCATTTTATGGATTAGAAAATCAGTTACAAACCAATGATGATGGGGGAGTGGGCTGTCACCACAGATCATTTGGGAAGTTCTGTCCTAGCTCCTCCTCCCCTATTCTGGATGCTGTTCTTGTCAACCCTTTCTCCACATTCATGACCAGGGGCTTCCTCTTGGTGTGTGAACGTAGGTTTTCAGGCTCTGTTGGGCATGTGTTCTTTCTTCCTCCAGCCACATTCTTTCACTGAAGCATTTTTGGTTGCAAGAAACAGAGACTCATTCATATCACTCAAAGAAAAGGTGGGATGGGGTGTCACTGCAGAGACTGCGTGGAGAGACGCTGGGTGTGCGTCTGTGAGTGCTGACAGGATCCAAGGGAGGTGAGATTGTGAGCGGCTGCTGTCCCCACCTCTCCCCAAGGCCACCTGTCTCCTCTCGGCAGCCTTCTGCTCTGTTTCTCTTTGCCCTTCTCCAGCTGCCTCCTCCTGTACTCATGGTTCCTGCTGGCCCATCACGGCCGTTCCCAATCTCATGACCCCAGCTCCAGCTGCCCACAGCCCAGCTCTGACATCCTCTAGTTTACAGTAACAAGAGATGGCATCTGATGGGTCCCAGTCATCTTTTCCTGCCAGGCCTCAGTCTGAACAGGCTGACAGCTGGCTGTGCCTATGCCAGGTGCCTCTTCTGTGCCCATCAGGGTTCTCCACAGAGGGAGGGGACAGGGCCACTTGGTAAAATGCAGACTCCCAGGCAGCCAGGGCTGCAGAAGGAGCAGTTTCTCTTACAGGCATCTGGGCTCAGTCTGTCCAGAACATTCTTGCTTCTTTCCCAACTACCCAGGCTGGGTAGTATGGGGGGGTCTGGCTGACTCCCTCACCCCTGTGAGGGGCTGTTATGCTGGGCATTGGATGATTACATGGGTGTCACTGATCAGATGTTTTTTGGCTTCATGAAATGCAAATTTGTGGATATTTCCCTCCTTGGAACCATCCTAGCTGGTGAGAGGTAACTCCCACTCCCAGCCACCGTGTGGTATATGGCTCCACGGGGGTTAATTGGGTTTTGGCTGATGAAATCACAGCAGAGTTATCCATTGTTGAAGCTCTTCAACAGCGTAACAGTTATTACTCCCTGGGCACTTCCCCAATCCCTTCTGAGCCATTCCATTTTCTCAGTCTTGTCGGAAATGAGCTTTTGCATCAACACATGAGCGCCCCCCTTTATGCTAAGTCAATAATGTTATTGTTGTCACACCAGTTTGCAGTGGGTACTGCGGAGGCCACCGCACGCGATCACCGTCTGCGGGCCCAGCCCTGTGTGGGTCTCTGTATCACTTAGTGGTGGACCCTGGTGGAGGCCATTCTATCCTCACCGGCCCTCTCTAGGGACCACCATGAGTGCGGCTGCCCGAAGACCGGGCAGTGGGAGGTGGGGTCTCGTCCCTGGCCCTGCTACGACTCCTGCACAAAGCCCGCCATGCGCATGTGCGCATGCCCTCTGTGTAGCCACGGCCCATTATGGGCCCTAGCGCGAGGGCGCCCCCACTCGGTTTCGGAGAAAAGCATTGTTGCTTCCCGCCCAGCAGGGTGGAACTTTGAGGTCAAGGTTGGACTTTGAGCTTAGGGACAGGAGGAAATGAAGGACCCTTGCGCTGTCTTTGGTCTTGCAATGAGTATCCTACAAAATGCTCTGGCTGTTCTCAGGGGTGCTCTTCTCCTGGGCCTGTCCTCCACGTTCAGCCAGAGACCTCAAAGGTGAGGCTGCTGCCACCTGCTGAAGAAGTCAGGGTCCCCGCTCCCGTGTCCCTTTCCTTTCTCCCATCGCCACTGCCCTTTTTGCTCCTCCCAGGTCCCCTGTAACCTCACCTCCGTGCATCAAGGCAACACTTAGGTTGCTTTTGCCATCTCTTGGATCACTTACGGCTCGCTCTAGTTCCTTCTCGGTAGAAGGATGACTCCTGGGTTAATCTGTACCAACTACCTGCTCGAATCACCTCCTTGGGGAAATTCAATGTCTGACCTTCAAATAATGACCTACACTTTCCCTGATTGTCATTAGACAGCAGTGAAATGTGCACTAAAAATGGCTGGACAGGATGCTTTGTTACAAATTGTCAGCCTAAAATGGAGCCCTCTGAGTAGCTTCTCTAAAGCTGCCAAACAGTGAGGCAGTGAGGGAGCCAAGGATGGGGGAAAAGGGGTTTCACAAGACCTAGTGTCAAGCAGCTGCTCTCTGCCTTGGCACCTGAGAGGCACATTGGAGGCGTCACACCACTCTGCTGAGTGCTGAATAAAGCAGCTGGTGTCGAGAGCTAGTGGGTTTGCAGTACTAGTTCTCAGCCCAGACACGTGCTGTGCAGCATCTGACTGATGGAGATGGGATGGCCACAGCGCTCTGCAGGGCAGCAGTCTCCAAGGACAGGAGTTAGGCAAGGACACCAGGGCCAGGTAATCTTTTCCCTCTGGGTGGCGAATAACAGTGACTAATCACCCCCAGGGTTGTGGATGCATTTATGAATCTGATATTAACACCCAATACATTATTTATGACCCCAAATATGAATAATTCAGTGTGTCCATGTTTAGCAGATTTCTGTTTAAAAACCAGCTTTGCACTGGCTCTTGGTCCTTGACACTGATCCAGGAAGGAAGGACTGGGAAAGAAGCAGCCCCCGCTCCTGTTCTGTGTCCAGGGCAGGTGGGGCTGCTCACGGCGTTTCAGCCCAGGCCCGGAATCTGTATAGGACCTGTAGAACTCTTGTTCAGTGATTCATCTGTGCAGTGAAGATAGTAGGGCTAGATGATCCCTAAGGCGCATTCCAATTTGAAGATTCTGAGGAGCAGAAACAAACAAAAGTAGGAAAGTAGCACAAATAGATTTAATATCCATGGTCCCCAAACAAGTGCACTGATCTATCCCAGTTCTACTAGTGGTCCCAGGGACCAGACTGGGACTACTTGGGGTCCATGTGCTTGTGTCACCTAGCAATGTGCCCCTCCTGTCTGTAAGCCACTTGAGGTCGGGGCAAACTGATCTTTGGGTTTATTGCAGCACTATGCACAGTGTCCAGCACAATAGAAGGTTCTTCTACAGTAACGGTAAAGGAAAGAATTAATAGGACAGGTATAAGGTCGATGTAATTTCTACTCTTTTCCCGGTTTAGTCCATATACGTCATTCAGAAGGAGAAATTTTCCAGGTGTGGCTTTTGCAGAAGTTTAGAACTCTGTCCTTCACTCCAGCAAGACCATTCTGTCCCTTTTACTTTTCAGCCCAGCAGACTTATAAAAATATGTGATAACCTTGCAGCTCTCTAAAACTGTTTTGTCTTTTGCCTGTGGTTGGAGTTGGGCTAATCTCCACTCTTCCTAAGAGTTGTTCTTCCATCCCATGGCTGTTGAAACAGGAGGAGATGGGGTGGCCTAGGCAGCAGCAGTAAGCTGCCAGTGTGTGGCCATGGGGAGGTCAATTCCTGGAGCCCCAGTTTATCTGCTAAATGAAAGGGTCAGACTCAGAGATTTATAGGAGTGTGGGGGGAGAGACAATGGGATTGGCCTTGAGTAACCAAGGGTTACTAGCACTCAGAGAGTGAAAAGTGAAATTGTCCATAATGGTTTAGAGGACAGAAGAACCATGATGTGACCCCCAGACTCTGTCAGTCAATTGCTCTGTCCCATGGCCAAAGCCAGCAGCCAGCAGCCAGCAGCCTCAGCTTTGGGCTGATCATCTGCGAACCCAGCAAGTGGCTGCTAAATCACACCTGCTCCTATAAAAATTATTCCATGTGCATTTGAGGGGCTAGAGGAGGGGGGCTGGAAGTGCCACTTTAGGTAATATATAAGCTCTAGGAATAAGACAACATTGGGAGTGATGGAAGTTAAAGTCAGAAATCTCCTGGTTCAGCCAAAATGTCCCCAAGTGCACCTGTGCTTAGATAATGTAGGAGAAATGGGGACTTTTTCTATTTTAAGAGATATGAGCCAATGGAGGCTCGATTACCTCTTTTGAAATCCTTTTCTGGCTTGTGCTCATGGGCACAGTTTTCTTCTAATTGAACTCTCTTAATGAGGCCCATTTTGTCTTCTTTAATTTTCTGAACTGATAGAGAGGCAACCGCAATGGTGAGGAACTGAGTTTAGATCCCCCTCTTCATTCTGATGCTTTTATTTGCCAGCCTTCCTAAGGGGGTCTCCTGTTTCTCCATAAGAAAACACCCTGGTAGCCATAACATTCAAAGCCATTCCTCTACTTTTCACATCTCTTCTCGGGACCACTTTGATTTCTCTATCTTCTTTTCAAAATACCATGACCCAAGATTAAGTATAATAACTCCTTCCAGTAGTAGAGGTATGTTTTCTGTTATTCTGCACCCAAATTTCATATTTGCTTTTAAATAACACCACTTCTAACTTAATTCAGCTGTTGCTTCACTGTGATTCTCAGATTCCTTTTCTTCTGCAGAAATGCCTGTTCTCGTTGTGCGACAGTGAGCTTATTTATATGCATGTAATGACACTGAGAAACAGACAATGGTGACCGTGATGATCATACCGAAGCTGAGAAAGAGTAGGTGATGACATCATGGTGGTGAGAGGGAATAGTGTTCTCGGAACGCAGTCATCCCAGAAAGAATATCATTTCACAGGAATGCACTTCAATAGTTGTCTCTAAAGGATAAAGACTCTTTATTTAAATATAAGTACAACATAATTATTACATCTAAAAAATTTCCCTTAATATCACCAAATGTTCGGTCAGTACCTGATTGACGCAAATAGTTTTTATAGTTGGTTTGTTCAAACCAGGATATAAATCAAGTTGACAGATCTCTTAAAGAGTTTCCTCTTCCCTTTTTTTTTCATGCCATTTGTCGTTGCTGAAGAAACTACATCATCTGTAGTTTCGCCAAGAGTTTCTCCAAGTCTGGATTTTGCTGATTGCATCTCTAGAACATTTAATGTGTTCCTGTTCTCCCTGTATTTTGCATAAATTGGAAGTTCAATCAATAGCTTCATCATATTTGGGTTCAGTTTTTTTTGCAAGACCGCTTTATAGCTGAGGGTGGACATTTCCTTCAAGAGGTTCATGTTACCTAATATTCTCTCTCTATGGGGTCAGGAGATGCTAATAATCAGGTCTATTGCTTGACCTGGGTGGCATTGACATAGATGGTTGCTTGGCAATTATTTGATAACCTAAACATGTATGTCTTATGCCATTTCCTGTGTGTGTTAGATCACATTCAAAATTTAGAAGGAAAAAAAAAGAATATGAGCATTTTAATAGGCAGTAGGGATCCTCTGAGAACTATGTACGGAGCAGTTAAATCATCAGACAAAGCAAATGACTTAGCAGATTAAAGCTAGGCCTTGACAGCTAAAATTCTGTTTTCTGAAATCCAGAGGTCAATTGAGTCAGTGGTTCCACTGAGGCAAATGCCCAAGTGCCCACACTTTGATATGCTTACTCCACAGGGTAGACCGTGCTTCTACCTCCCACTAGGATCATTCAGAAGGTGCCAAGTAGGAGACCTGTGAAAGAGCCCTTATCCACTGTGTTTATACTAAACAGAGAGTATGCCTTATTGTGGGTATTTGCAGAAGTTAATTAGGTACAAGTGAACCAGAGAAGTTTCCACATTTTGACTAATTAAAATGAGAAAGGGACAGGTCTTGCTGAGTCAACTACCCTCAGTTTCTTTAGCTGTAAAATGGGAGTGATAATAGTCCCTATCTCCTAGTGTTTTCTGAATGATTAAATAAGTCTGTGTTTGCAAATAAGCATGCATGCAGTAGGAAACCAATGAACAAGGGCTGTTATTCCTATGCAATACATGATTCCTCTGGCATTTGCTTCCATAGCCGTTGAAGAGCCAGTCTTGAAATGGAGTCTTAAAAAAATAGCAATTGATGAGGCTACTATTAAAAAATGGCCACTTTCCTGGGTCTATAAAGGGTCTTAGCTATAACACTCATGTGAGCCAAATGCTTTCCTTTCCTTTTTCTTCTCTAGTACACAGATTCTGTATATTTGGTGAACTTTCTGAGAGTCTCAGCAGGAAATAAATTATGATGCTCATGCTGATTGCCAGGCTGCTCTTCTCTGTCCCTTTGCCAGAACCCTGCCAGTACAATTCAGTGGGAATTGTAAAGTCACTGGAAACAAAGGTATAACTGATATCTAAAATAGGCAGGGAGACAAGTTGTCAAACTTTGTGATCTCCAAATGACTGAGAGACAAAAATCGTTGAAGAGAAAATTAAAACAGCAAAACTCACATTTGCCTGCCTTGTCCTTTCCTTTGGTTTGACGAGGGCCTGGCTTGAAACTCACTGATGGAGATGGGAGTAGCATGATGGGCTGAGGGCATCTCTAAAATTAGATCTCTCTTTCAGTTTTGAAGGAATTTTCAAATAAACCATCTTCCAGGGCTTTCATAACATTGCCATGTACTCATGGCACCTTCTGAATGACCCTGGTAGAAGGTGGAAGCATGATGTACCCTGTGGAGTAAGCACCCCCAAGTGTGGGCCCCTGGGCATTTGCCTTAGTGGAACCACTGACTTAATTGACCTCTGGATTTCAGAAACCAGGATTTAAGCTGTCATCTGACAAACCTGTGCTGTGTACCGGCAGCGTGGGGCCTAGTGGGAGATTCTGGAGAACCTGGGCTTACGAGAGTTACATTCTAATGGTAGAGACAAATAAATGAGCAATTACAAAAGAAGGGGAGGCCATATACATCAAAGAAAGCCCAGTCTAATTAACAATATCGAAAAAGCAGTCCAGGGTCCACTAGCCAAGGATTTCATCAGAACCAGGAGGAATGCACTTTCTGCTCCTTCTGCTGTTGCCTTAGTTTGGTTTCACATCACTTTTGCCTAGACTCTTAAAACATCTTCCAAATAGCAGATTTGTCTTCCCAGAAGGCCGCTTTTATCACGTCAAATTCCAGCTCAAAAGTCTTTTAGAACCTTCCACATTGACAAGGTTAAGTTTAAAATCTTTAGACTGGGTCTTCAAACTTGGGTATAATTTTACAAGTAGACACAGAGGAGGGGGCATGGAAGTAGATTCTTTCCAAAATGTTGGAGCAGGACGCAGGTGGGGAAGGAACATTACCAACTCAGCCAGGTGGAGTTGGTGACTTTCTTTCACAATCTGTCTTCTCCTGCTAGGCTTTTGGCATCTTCTGAGCTCCTACACCTGCCCTTGGGAGCCTGCAGGGCCCTGGGCTGAGCCAGATAGCCCTTGATTGATTGCTCCTTCATATCAGCCCTCACGGATACGAAAAATATCAAAATTACACAGATCCTGCATGTCAGTTACAAGTAAGAATGGTGGCCTCAGCTAATGAATATGAGGCAGGAAATGAAATGATAATTAATTCTAAAAAACCAAAGGAAAGAAAATTTAACCAGAGTTTAGGTTCAGTTTATCCTATGCAGGAAATTTAAATCCACAAATCCAATGGCTTTTCCATGTTTTATGTTCATTCTCCAAACTTAAATATCAACTGCTGGGGCCTTATCACATGGCATTTTAAAGATGTGTCTCCTTACTAACTCTCCGGCTTCCAGACTATAGCGTGTTCTTCAGGAACTTTTACTCATCTTTGTAAACAAGGAACCTGGCACACACTAGACAATAGACGGTAAGTCAATTCCCATGACGTTATAAAAGCCATTTCTGAGAAACAAAGGCCGTAGTAATCTGTCTTTTCTCTGAAGTTTCAGGGCACTGATCTGTCCTATAAATACATTTTCATGAATTGCCTTACAACTTTTAAATGAATTGTAAAAGCTCATTGGAATATTTCCCATTCCCAGAAAAAAAATGTTATAAATGCTGTTATTGCCTAAACTAGCCCACAAATCTTACTTTTAAACCAACATCTCTAACTCAGCAAATACTTGTTGGAACACTTGCTGTGTACTGGGTTCTAGGCCACTATATATAAAACCGTGACCAGGCTCTGTCTTCAAAGAAGCTTAGTATCCAAGAGGACAGATAAGTAATGATAGCATAGGGTGTGGCCCAGAGGGGCAGGTTTTACTGTGGTCATGGTCATGAAGGCAGGAGTAACATCTGAGCTAGGTTTTGAAAAATGAATTAAAGTCCACCCAGGGGTAGGACTGGCAAGGAGGGAATTCTAGCAGAAGAGAGAGAGAGAGGCCTAAGATCTGAGATACTGCGGAGTCTGGATGGTGGAGAAGGCAAGTGCCAGGCGACTGGGAAACTGTGGGAAGCTGCTAGCAAATGAACAATCTCAGAGAGACTTTAAGGCACTAAAGGACTTGTGCTTTATTCTGTAGGTAATGGAAGTGGGGCAGGGGGCCTTCAAGCGGGAAATGCTAGGATGACTCCAGTCCAGTTGTAGACCAAGGAGTGCCAGTTGGGGCTACAGCAGCCACAGGCAGAGGCCAGGCAGAAGGCACCACATAGACCAAATGAGACATATCAAGGGCTGGACCCAAGGTCATCCAAGCTTCCCTAAGCCTTTCCCTCCACTTCTCTGCTCCCAAATTCTCCAAAACAATGGGCAGTGGACCAGGGCTCCAGTGATGTCTGGGGTGTTTGTGCCAATGTGTGGACATGGATATTTGCAGGACTGGTGTTGGTTAATGGAGCACCCTTGCTGTATCTTATCTCCCACTAACACTATTAGCCACTTGAGGATAAATGCCACATTCTTACAGAGCTCTCTGCTGCTCTTTCACTCAGCCTCTAGAATGGTGCTCTGCCTTATTTAAACCAGTAAAGATTTGTGACTTCAGATGTATTGATTAATCCACATATTTATAATATACTCTTTGGCGAAGTGGGGAATCAGTACCATGTGAACATTTTATTTACTATTGGCATGTTGCAAGCACACAAACCACACAATCTTAGTAATCTCAGTCTAAGATACATGGCATGAAATCGTTGCATGAATTCAGCCTAGACAGTCCTGAGCCTCACTTTGGTCCTGATTTAAGCCTGCTGCCGAGCCACGGGTTTAGTTAATTTCTTCAAGATTCAGATGAGGCTCTGGCTCCCTGCCAACTAAGCAATGGCTCCTGTAAACCCTCAGTGTAGGAAACAAGTGACAGGCAAGTTATTTCTCAAGTATGGCTGACTATCACAAGATGGCTTTTTGAATTCAGTGAGAAGAGAATTCCCCAATACACTATACTAGAGTTATAATCACTAGAAATTTCCAAAATAGCAAATCAAATTGAAAACAACTGACTCCCTTTGAGAATTGAGGAAGCAATTTGGAGTCCTCCAGGGCCCTCATTGAGAGCCCAGGTTTTACAATTCTGTGGGTAGGTGTGGCAAACCCACACTCCCTGCAGAAACCTGACACCAAAACCTCTGTGAGAAGGGGATTTCCCTGGGGGGTGGACAGAACTGATAAAGACAGGTGATCTTGCATTTATTCACTTAACTCACATTTATTGAGTAGCAATGTGCAAACCAAAAAACAAACCAAAGAAATAATGCGAAGAACTGGGCACAGTAGCTCACGCCTGTAATCCTAGCACTCTGGGAGGCTGAGGCTGGAGTTTTCCTTGAGCTCAGATGCTTCAGAAGAGCCTGAGACAGAGTAAGATCCTTTCTCTACTGAGAAAAATAGAAAAACTAACCAGCCATTATGGCAGGTATCTGCATTCCAACTATGCAGGAGGCCAAGGCAGGAGGATCAGCTGAGCCCAAGAGTTTGAGGTTGCTGTGAACTACAATGACATCATGGAACTCAACCCAGGGTGAGAGTGAGATGCTGTCTCAAAAAAAAAAAAAAAAAAAAAGGAAAGAAATAAAGAAAGAGAGAGAGAGAGAGAGAGAGAGAGAGAGAGAGAGAGAGAAAGAAAGAAAGAAAGAAAGAAAGAAAGAAAGAAAGAAAGAAAGAAAGAAAGAAAGAAAGAAAGAAAGAAAGAAAGAAAGAAAGACAAAATAGAAATAGGGGAAAGGAGGCTCCTTATGAGACAGACAGGCCTGAGTTGACTTGGGTTAACTATATAGCGAGGGGTAAAGTGGTAAGTAGCTTAACCTTTTGAGCTTTGGTTACTTATCTGCAAACTGGGGACAATAAAACCTCTCTCTGGTTTGTGATTAGCATGGATAAAGCATGTTGCGTAGATGGACTTGCATTGCACCAATCTCATAGGTGTTCCTGTAAAATGAGAGCTCCTCTCCTTTCTTGTTGAAATCTTAAAACACATGAGTGAATTCAAATATCAAATAGCTAGAGAATCATCTCAAAGCACAGTAAAATGTTACATTAATTTACAGCAAACTGCTCAGCATCAAACAAGAAAGCCTGCAGCTGTCTGGAAAGAAAGCACTCAGATACTCAAGGTAATTTTGCAAAAATCCATTCTAAACAAGCATTGACGTAAATTCATCTTTAGCTGAGCTGTAGCTTTGTGGCACTTAAAAAATCTGTAATATTAAAAGTAAATTAAATAGTGCACATGATGAGGCATTGAAGGTGTTTAGGGAGCAATTTCACAGTTGACGACTCAAGCCTTCTTGTCTGATGAAAATTTTCATTTCCCCAAAGGTGGAGGAGCAGAGCCCCACGAATGGGGGAAGAGACAAGGACATAGGCAGTGTGACCTGGCTTAGGAAGAGGCACAGACATGCACCTCTTTAACGACCACTGTGTGAAGATAGGGCTCATTTTCTGAGTCTTTATTAAGCCCGGTGAACAGATATTCCTGGTTGCAGAAGCTGGTCAGGAAATGTGGGTTAGCCTCCTAGTTGCTCTGAAAACAGCAGGGGGCCTCAGGTCTGGAGGTGCAGGTGGTCATGCTGCTCCCCGGTGATCTCCACCCCACCCTCACACCTGCTCCCACCCCCAACCCCAGCTGGCTTTGGGATACTGGTGTACACGTGGTGGGCTTTGCAGCGAATGTCAGATGGACCTTCTGCTTGTCTGCAGCAGGAGATGAAGAGCCAGCTGCCTCTCCAGCAGCGGGAGGGATGCAGGTCAGGCCCAGCTTCCCCCAGGCTCTTCTCTGTCATCCATGGGCTGAGACTTGGCTGAAACAGAGCCCAGGGACCTCTGGTTTATCAGTGGGAGGCTAGGCATCGGACTCAGGCCCTGTCAGGCTGTGCAGCCGCCACTCTGAGAAGAGAGCCAGAAACCCCAAATCCAGGGCAGAGTAGATCAGAAACCAAATGGGACCAGCCTGGTGCCAGGGCAGGACAGAACAAAACTATGCAGGCAAAGCCAAGTTGGTAATGAAAAGACAGCCAAGTCACACAAGAGACCTTGGCCTAGAGCGGCTTTGACAAATCTCACCAAACTGCTGTTGACCCAGCTGCAAGTGCCTGTCACTCTATCTGGGGTGTCCAACCTTTTTTTTCCCCCACATATTGGAAGAAGAGCTATCTGGGTCCCAGAGTAAATACACAAACACCAATGAAAATTGATGAGCAAAAACTAAAAAGATCTGTGCAAAAATTTGTGTGATATCTGACACCACAGATAAGCTAAACAGGCCTCACATAATTTGCATGGACCTCAGGTCGCAGGTTGGACACCCCTGCAAGTCCAGTGGCATGCCTGGGGGAGGCAGGCCAGGCTGGACAGGCTGCTTGCGTCTATGGCTCAGAGCAACCCCACCTGGCCCCAGGAACAAGCCTAACACTAAGTCTTCCAGGGCTTGGGGACAGAAAATTCACAAAGCATTTGGCTTTGGGAATACCTGAGCCTTGTGAAAATCTATTGTTAGTTCCCCCCCTTTTTAAAAATTTATATAAATTTGTGGGGTACAGATGCAGTTTTGTTACCTTGATAGTGATCTAGGTGAAATCAAGACTTCAGTGTATCTACCACTGGAATACCATCCATTGTACCCATTAAGTGATTTTTCATCATCCAACCCCTGCCTACCCCTACTTTTCCTAGCTTCCATGGCCCATAATTCCATGCACCATTGAGCTAATTTATAAGTGAGAACATGTGGTATTTGTCTTTCTAAGTCTGAGTTGTTTTACTAAAATAATGGCCTCCAGTTCCATCCATGTTGCTGCAAAATACATGATTTCATTCTTTTGTAATGGCTGAATAATGTTCTCTTGTTTATATATACTACATTTTCTTCATCTAATCCTCTGTTGATGGACACTGAGGTTGATTCCATATCTTCGCTATTGGGAATAGTGCCACAATAAACATACATGAAGATATCTTTTTTATGTAATTATTTCTTTTCCATTGAATGGATACCCATTCACTCTGTTGCCCAGGCTGATGGTGGTAGGATCATAGCTCGCACTGTAGTCCAGAATTCCCAGGCTCAAGTGGGACTACAGGTGTCCACCATCTCACCCAACTTTCCTGAATTCCTATTTTATAGCTGCAGAATAATAAAGATCAGACCCTTGCCTGAGATCACTCAGCTTTCAAGTTGTGGAGCTTGGTCTTGACCTACTCCTTCTCACATATCCCATATTAAATCTATGACCTTGGTTATATCCATTCTGTGTTCCATTTAATCCAGTTTTATGAAAAGTGGGAACTATTTGTTACTCTTGGTTCACAGGCTAAATGACAGTTTTGTTGGGTGGTGGCCTAATCATTAACCAATACCCTCTTTCTGATCTCACCTGTCATACGGAGGCCTGCAATGTCCCTGAGATAGGATATGGCTCATTTTGACCACTCACTTGTGCTGTGACCCAGCTGCACATGATGACCCTCACCTTTTCACTGCATATATCCAATTCTCATTTTCTTTACTCCATTTGACTGTGCTTTAACATAGCTATTCATTTCCTGCTTAATATCACCTGGCTCTTAGAGGAATCATGGCATGAGTTTTAACAGCTCTCCCATTATTAGATAATCACCTGTGTGAAATCTCAACAGATCTAGGTAGCAATCAATCTGCACTTAATTAATATAAAGCAACCAGCCCCATTAAATTCAAATGTTGCAACGGACATGGTTGGTTGGCTAAATATCAGTGCCATTTATAAGTACATCCTTCTTGGGATTGTCCTGGACTTGAAAATATTTTTCATTAGCTAGCTGGTATTTAACAGAAATTAATTGTTTGCCATGCATCACCAATTTCATCCCCTGGAAATAAGACCCAGAGCTGCCTTGGAGCTGCTGCACTCACAGACGAGCTTTCTGGGGGCGTTCTCTAAGATATACCCAAGGTTCTCACCTATTCCCTGATTCTCACCTTACTTCTACACACCCAAATCTAGCATTTTCATGAAGCTTCTTCTCATCAGTCTGTAACTTTGCAAGCTGTTACTTAATTTCTGTCCTTAGACTTGGCTCACATTCCAAAAAGTATTTTGTTATCTATGAATCCCACACTAGACATGAGCACTCACCTAGTGAGAGAATTGGAAGCAAGAGAGAAGTGGGTATAACTGTGAGTGAGGTCTCTCTGAGTTCATCTTGCAGGATGAGGACCTCAATTGATAGAATAGTAATAAAAACATTCACCACCGACCTGCCCCATCTGTATTAGTCAGGATTCCTTTACATGACACAAGTGGCGAAAACTCACTCAAAAAAAAAGAAAGAAAGAAAAAGGAAGCAAATAAATGACATTTAATGCCTCACATTGGGTCCTAGGAATGAAATATCATTAGGATGCTTTATCTCTCTACATGTCTGTATTAGTTTCCCTTGGCAGCTATAACAAAGTCCCCCAAATGTGGTAGTGTAAAACAATAGAAATCTTGGTACAACAGTATGATTGCACTGAACTGTACACATAAAAGTAGTCAAAATGATGAATTTGGGGTTGCATATATTTTACTACAATTTATAAAAAACAACAATAAAAAAATCAGACATTTATTGCCTCACAGTGGGAGGCTCCCTTTTGGTGTGTCACTCTTCAACCCAGTGCAATCTCCTAACTCCATTTGCTTGTTTGGCTTGTTTTCATCCAGTTCCCTCCACGTGGCAGCAATCCAGGAAGAGGTGGGAATCCCCTCTCCCCACAACTGGATTCCGACTGGGCTCCGCTTGGATCAGTCCATCCCTGGCCTGGTCATCCATCCCCCTCAGAGGCAGGGAAAGCAGGGAGAGGAGACAAATACCTTTCCAGAGTTTAACGGGAAACAGGACAGACACAAAACAGCAGATATCCATAATATTTCTCCAACCGTCCACAAATATAACTGTGTTTCTCTTATTAGAGACCTATAAGGACCTGTATCATTTTAAAGTGCTATGTGTACCTCCAGAAACTTGACCATGCAAACATAATGGCTTTGATTTAGAAGGCATTAAATAAGGAGTTCCTTGAGGGCTAGGAACTGATCACACTCATATATGATCACGCTAATATATATACCCTATAATTGCAGTATATGCATGTACATATAGAAGAGAGTGGGTTAAAGCCGGGTTTATAGCAAGACTACAATTTAGGAAAAACTCCAACTGTGTTTTTAGTCACGTCCTTAAGTCGCAAATTTATAGGAGGGACTCTGATGACAATGTACACAGCTATGATTTAATTTTAAAAAAGATGACATGTGGCATGTGGGTATATTTAGAACTATGGGGTATTCTGAGCATGAGTAATTTGTTAAAGGAAGATCTAAAGTGGATTTCAAAATTCCCTCTGCACCCCTACCCTGGCTGAATTGCATTTTGTGGCTCTTCTATTCTCATTAAGATGTCATATTCATCAATAGAAGTGCCACCTTCATACCCAGACTTGCCAGAATGAACTTGCAGTAGCACAGATTATTAGGTTTGTCCAGGGCCTTATGCCTTCTCTCTTATTTGTGACATATAAGCAGGGAAAGAACTAATATTCCCCTTTTTCTGAAGGGCTAGGTTTAAGGCTTTACCAAAGAGATTCCATCACGTAGAGAGGGAAAGTGAAATAGATTTCACCCCCTCCAGGGCATGACTTTGAGGCAGAGGCTAGCAATGTTCTCGAGCAACCTGCACCTCAAATGGCTTTTTCAAATGCTTGCTTATCTCAGCAAGAAGATATATCTCAAAAGACATGCCTGCTGTCATTGCATTAATTTGCTCAGCCAGCAAATGATACAGCTGACCCATCCGTCACATCAAGCAGGACTTGAACATCCTCTGTGGGGTCCCCATTTGCCTGGCTCTGCTTATGCATCAGTTGACAATCTGCTCTTCCTGAACCCTGACAGCGTGGATGATGGTTTAGACTTAAGCACTTAGAGACACTGCTCCCTGCTCCAGTCTCACCTCGCATAATGGGGAAGAGGGCTATGGAATAGCCTTTTCTTGCTTTATCTGAACTAGCAGTGGTTTCTGTGGGCCCCCAACCAAATCAGTTGCTAGACCCTCAGCAATAACCAAGTCCCAGCAGGCCCATTGCATTTACCAGTCCCCATCCCAGATGGTGTCAAACTATGGTGCCTGATGGGACAGTCCCATGAATCACAGACAAAAGTCTGACAAAGAGAAGGGGTTCAGAAAAACATAATGAATAATAAAGATAATTAGTATGGCCATAGGGGTGAAGGAAGAATGAACTGCCAGGGGTCATGCAGATTATAAAGTGACAAACTCGTGCCAGTTTTCTCAGGACTTTCCCAGTTTTGAATCTGAGAGTCCCATGTCCTGGGACCTTTTGAATCTGAAAGTCCCAGTCCTAGGCACACTAGGTAATCACAGGTGGGCTTAATAGGGCAGGTTGGGAAGAGTGTGAAAAGCAGCTCAGAGCCTATGGCTCAAAGGAGTAGGGCGCTGGCCCCATATGCCAGAGGTGGTGGGTTCAAACCCAGCTCTGGCCAAAAACTGCAAAAAAAAAAAAAAAGCAGTTCCCTGATCCTGAAATCACTTTGGGGCCAAGCACATGTAAAATTTGAAAACTGCCACTTTTGACTCTGTGGCCTTGGTCACAGGAAGCAGATCCCACAGCGTGGCATAGATGTGACGCAGCCTGCTCAGCTGTTGAAGGCTATGACTTGCGGTGTCACTCTTCATACTTCTCTGAAGCCCCAATGAAGAGTTACCAATGTTTGTTCTCCATACATCAAGCTCCTGGTACACTGCATGGTTGACCCACACCTGGCTAGACTAGTATTTTTTATGGCCTATCTAGCTTTTTCATTCTTAGATTGTATAAAAATCTAGTTGACAAAAGAATGCCCCATGCGTGTGAGGCCATCAGGCTCACACTAAAACCAAGTCACAGAATAACAGAAGGAAGCAGGAGGAGAACTCAGCCTCAGTCACACTGGCATGCTTGCAAGGGACAGCTTGGCCCTCAAGGTTTCTAGACACAGATACCCACTGCCCCAGGAAGTTTTCCTGCACTTTCCACAGCTCAGGTCTGGCTTCAGCACCCTCTCACTCATTACCTGTCTGTTTTGAACCGCAGGCTGCCCCACTGCTGGTCTTAGCACTGGCCTCATTGGAGCAGGTGTCTCATGTCAGTAATGCACCTTCCACCTCCCTCCTGCCACCGAGTGAAGCTGCAGCACCTGCCCACTGGCCCCTGGCCTTGGCTTTCTGGCTGGGCACTGACAGGTGACCTTGGCCCTAGCAGAACTCAGACCACATTACACAAAAGGTGTCTCTCAGAGCAACAAAGAAGCTCTCCTGCTGTTGGCTCCCTATGCTGCTTGCTGTCCATCTTGAGGACTAGACGCTCTTTCAGGAGCAGAAGGTACAAAGGTCCTAGTTTCTCTGTAGTGCTCATTTTTCAATGCCAAATAGACTCACCTATTAACTTTTAAAGTATTTGTTGAGAAACTAAGACATGCCAGGCCCTAATGCTGGCAATGGGATAGAGCAGAGAACAACACAGGCAAGGCTCATGGAGCTCGTGTACTGGAGAGAGAGGGGCAGTAAGCAAGAGGAAACACTTAAACGGTAACATTTCAGGAAATAATAAGCACTGTGAAGACAATGAAAAAGTGGTTGTAGCCCTTCTGGGGTGAGTGCTGTTCCTTTATGGGCCTTCATACCCCTAGAGTATATTCAAACAGCTCCCCGAGAGCCCCACACTGCCTCCTGCTGGCCAAGGCCTGCAGACCATGCTGCATTCTCTTGCTTCAGCTTCTCCCTGAGTCACTGCTGCTTCAATTTGGCCTGTATCCCTTCTCCCCTTGCCATTTGTGGAACCCATAGCCTTAGTACTTTTCAAGGATATGGGGCCTTCCACTGATGCTCTCTTGGTAAAGTTCCTTCTTGAAATGTTCTCTGTTAGCAAAAAAAGTGTCTTCTGTATCTGGGCAGCCTGCCAGTTACGAGCATGGGCTTTGGTATCAGCCAGCCTGGGTTCCCTTTCATTGCCCCATCTGTCTTGCTAACTGATATTGGTTCTTCAAAACATGGCTCAGGTGTCTCCCCTGGAAACCTTGTCCCTTGGTCCCCTGAAATCTGTGTTCCCAGCAGTGTGAACCTATAAATGCCACCTGGCCATGGTCAAGTCTTATTAATTTGATCCCAAGCACAGTATCTGAGGCATAGGCAGGCCTCAATAACCTTGTATTGAATGCATGCATGGATAAACGAATAAGTCTAGAACCCAGCAGGCCAGCCTGAATCTGATACCCCAGCTCACTGTGTAACCCAGAAGTCTGCAAGGAAAGGCAAAATAAACTTGTTTTCCCTCAAATCACGTCATGCACAATAAGAAAGTTGGAAAAGCATCTCTTGGGTGGTTCAGATTGGCTCTCCCCAGAGGCAGGAAGCACAACTGATTTTGTCAAAGCCACGTAAACACCCTCTCGATGGACTTCCTTGAAGCATCTATTGATCTTTAAGAAAAGTGTAATTTAACAAAAGTGCTGCTCCCAGCTTCTTGTCTCGTCCCCTGAATTCCCTCCACGTACTTCTGGCTGTAATGTGAAATTCAACTGTGTGTCAAACCTGATGGCGCTAAACTCCCTCACTCACCCATGGGCTGCTGGGGGAAAGCTGTTTGCACAGTTATCTCTGGACAAGATGTGAATCTCTGACACTTAGAATAAAAAGTCCTTCAAGCAGCTCAGATCATCCCCTGGCTGGGCTGGAGTGGAGGCGTCAGCAGAAGTTAGCCCCTAGGTACCCTGACGCAAGGCCAAGGTCTTTGGCATCTCCTGTGGGATCTATCTGCCTGGTGAAGAGAAAAGAGGCTTTCAATATTGTCTGAGGAATAACAGGAGTTACTAAATGCTCTTTGCTGTGGGGAGTAAGAAAGGGTCCCGAATCTCTGCTATTAAGGGGTGGCTCACAATACACTCAGAAACCTCCTCTGCCTTAGCTTGGCCCAGGAACACTAAGGGAAGGTCATCATCATGGTTCCAGTGTGTTGAAATGTAACCTCTCTGCTCTATTCATGGCTAGAGAAATTGATTTTCTGCTGAACCCTCATGCTTGTTAATAGCAAGATGGCTCTCATGTGACAGAGCTCTTGACTTACTGGGCAGGCTGGGGCAGATCAGAGACTGTAACACTCCCTATGTTCAGTGGAGCCCATAGTTGTTGTGAGGTTCAGGCAGGAAACTGTGTGTGAACATGCTTTGTAAATACAATAAAGCACTATGTAGATAGGAGAAATTATTACTATGGGCCACACATAGATTGCTAATTTGGAAGTAAACTATGCTGACTATCATTAAATATACACTTAATGTCACAGAACGCATTTTAGAACCTCCCAGCGCTTCAGTG
Source organism: Arctocebus calabarensis (assembly GCA_963573935.1). NCBI lineage: Eukaryota > Metazoa > Chordata > Mammalia > Primates > Lorisidae > Arctocebus > Arctocebus calabarensis. The sequence continues at coordinate 15,786 of CAUYON010101167.1, read as the reverse complement.
CTATAATTTGGAACTTGGCTTGTTACAGTCACAGGCAGGGTTCATAAGCTCCTAAACTTGCTTTAGTAGGGGGAGAGGAGAGTTAGGAGACCGTATGGTAGGTTCTGCCACCAGGTGGCACTATTGAAAACAGAACTGACATTTAAGGAGCCCAGGTCAAGAGGACAAAAGGAGGCTGATATACCACGTTTAATTATTTCAAAAGTTTTAAATCAATCTAATACAAAAAGTGAATAAAATAGGTTTACTCTGTTGAAAAACTTGTTTTCCTAATGAGATGGGAGGCCAAGTACAAATTTTAAAACTAGAGACTCCTTAGAGTGGCAGGCTGACCAGTGTAGTGGCAGGAGCAGCAGCATTCAGGGCCTGCTTTGGCTGGTCCAGCACACACCGCCCCTCAGCCTTCTGCCCTCTCAGAGGCCAGGCCGGGGAAAACGTCCTGCATAACCTGGAAGTGGCTCAGGGTTATCTGCATGGGGACCTTTGAGGACCTGGAGACCCACCACGTGGTCTGGAACAGATCAGCTGATCTATTTGTGATCTATAAGGGGTCAGATAGTAACTGTTTTAGGCTTTGTGGGCAGGTCACTCTCTGTCTATTCAATGTTGCCACTGTATCACAAAAACAGCCACAGACAGTACATAAAGTGAGTGTGGCAGTGTTCCAGTAACACTTTACTGGTAAGTCAGATCTGGTCCACAGGCCATAGTTTGCAGAGACATCATCTAGAAGCTGGGGCTAAGGTTGCCAAATAAAATATAGGACACCAAGTTAAACTTGAATTCTGGATAAAGTGAATGATTTTTTTAGAGTGACTGCTTACTGGAAACTCAGATTTAACTATGCATCATGTATTTTTATTCGCTAAATCTGTCCACCCTTTCTGGGGTGGGAGCTTAGGGGAGGACCATCCCATTGTCCCTGGGGACCCCATACCCTATAGGGACGGCCACAAGCGGAGGGAGGCCAGTGTGGGTCTTCTATAGCTTTGGTCCCCAACCCTCGGGCCACAGACACTGGCTCTCGGCATTAGGAACCAGGCCACACAGCGAGGGGTGCACAGTACTTACAGCCACTCCCCATCACTCCCAGCACTGCCCGAGCTTCACCTCCTCTCACATCGGCAGCAGCACTCGACTCTCATAGGAATGCAAACCCTATTGAAAACTGTACACTCAAGGAAGCTGGGTTGCACACTCCTTATGAGAATCCAATGCCCCCCACCTGGGGTTCATGGCAAAATTGTCTTCCATGAAACTGGTCTCTGATGCCAAAATGGTTGGTGCCTGCCGCTCTAAAGCACAGGCCCTAGGTCAGGGCTATGCTTTCCCAGGTCTGAGGGCAGTACTGGTTTTTAAATAATGACTTTTATGCTTTCAAATAATGAGTAGAATGTGTATATTTTGCGATTTGAATAGCTAATTTTGCATAGTTTGGGCATTTATATATTCCAAAAACATTTGTTTATCAAGTTCCTGCTATGTGCTAAGTCCTAAGGGATATATTATGGTGAACAAAAAAGGGGAAAAAACAAGAAGAGAAATGCAAAAGCATAATCTGACTTCATGGGGCTTGCAGGGCAGGCAGACATCGCACCGATGCGTGTAGTCCCACCTAAATGCTAATTACAGTGTGGAAGGGCTACAAGGATGAGAACTTCATGCGGAGGCATCCACCGGGAGGCAAGGAAAGGCACCCCGAGAGTGAGGACTGGGCTGAGCTAGCCGACAGCGGGGTACGAGGAGTCGCAGAGTGGAGCTGAGGGGAGAGGATCCCCCGGGACAAGACTTCCAGGAGGGATGGGAGTGGGGCCAAGGTGAGCAGGGGGGATGGGGAGGGGAGGTGGCTTGCCATTCATTTCAGACATGGCAAGAATCACTTTTAAACAGGGAGGAATTATGATCCGATTCTCATTTTTAAATGCTCACCCTTGTTAATTCTTTCTTCAGAGCAGATGGGGCAAGAGGAAGAAGAAGTCAGAGGAGACTGGGTTCCAAGTCTGGCCAGAGAGGGTGGTGAGAAGCATGCAGCTTTGAGAAGCCTGGGCAGTGCTGGGGGAAAGGGCATGGCAGGGTTGTCCAGGTTGGCTCCTCATTTCTGGCTTTGTTGAACTGAGGAAACATGGAAGGGATACAGGCTTGGGGAGAAGGTGGACATCTTTTTTTTGGGGGGGGGGCAGTATTTTGGCCGGGGCTGGGTTTGAACCCGCCGCCTCTGGTATATGGGGCTAGGGGCCAGCACCCTACTCCTTGAGCCACAGGCACTGCCCAGAAGATGGACATCTCAAGTGTTGACATGTGAAGTTGGAGATGCTTTTGATACCACAAGTGGACATATCAAGTGAGCAAGTGGATATACAGAGGGCCCTCAATATCCACGGCTCCACATCTGCAAATTCAATCAACCACGAATCAGAAATATTCAAAAAGAAAAAATTAAAAATAACACAACAATTTAAAAAAACACAAACAATACAGTATAATGACTTAGCTACATTGTTTTAGGTGCTGTAAGGGCTCTGGAGATGACTCACGGACACGGTAGCAGGTGAGTGGGTTATACACACAGATGTCCTTGTTCTGTGTGAAGGACTTGGGCATCCTGGGATTTTGGTGTGTGCAGAGGGTCCCAGACCAATCCTTGTGGATATCAAGGGGATACAACTATACTTGTCTGCAGCTCAGAAGAGAGGCCAAGGCTGGAAGCAGATGGTAGAGGATGGTCGGTGGCCATGGTAAATGGTTTATACCCATGGGAGTCGCTGGGACCTTCTTGATGAACAGAGAAAGGGGCCTGGGATGGGCCCCTCAAGTACCTCGGAGTATCCACAAAGAGGAGCCGGCAAAGGAGAAGAAGGAAAGGCACGTATTGTGGATGCCAAAACAAGCAAATGGGTAACAGAGCCCTATTCCTGACAGTTACCAGTGCAGCCTCGGCTGCCCTGTCTCTCTTCTACATATCTGATGGTAGAAAGATGAAGCAGATGAGGGAATAACAGCACAGACATCTGCAGCTCTATGGTCACCCCATCAGTGTCCACACCCTCGCCCTTGAAGGAGTGAATAAAAGGACAGGAAGGGGTGACCTTTGCATGACTGAATGAAGTTTCATTGCTCCCCTTTTGGTGAGGAGATAGATTTTGAATCTTCTTCTTTTTTTTTTTTTTTGAGACAGAGCCTCAAGCTGTCACCCTGGATAGAGTGCAGTGGCTCAGAGCAACCTCCAACTCCTGGGCTCAAGCGAGTCTCCTGCCTCCGCCTCCCAAGTAACTGGGACTACAGGCGCCCGCCACAACATTTCTTGGTTGCAGCTGTCATTGTTGTTTTGTTTGGCAGGCCCAGGCTGGATTCGAACCCACCAGCTCAGGTGTACGTGGCTGGCGCCTCAGCCCATTGAGCCAAAGGCACCGAGCCGATTTTGAATCTTCTTTAAGGAATTTTCTTTAACAAAATGGAAGCCACTAAAGGAAAAGCCTCCTTGAACCAAACTAACAGGTGTTAGTATGTCCTAGGCATTGAACCTTCGTTGAATACATTGGTGTCAGAATCCTGGGGGAGCAGGTCCTCTGCACAGTTCACCAGGAGGATTGGCACTGTGACAACCTCGAGAGAAACCACAGGGCTCCCATGACTCACAGTAATGACATTTCCTAGTTCCCAGGAAATAACCCTGTGTTGTGACCTGTAACAATGTGAAATGTTAACAGAGCCATGAGGAAATTAAAATCCCTTGATGTAGGTTGGTGGATCCTGTCCAGGTGACAAAAGGTCTGCTAGACCCTGGGCAGAAACAAAGAAAGAGAAAGGTCACCACAGAGGAAAGAGCCACCTGGTAAAATGCCAAAGCACAAGAGTTTATCTCGACCAAAGAGGGTGCCTTTTACATCAAAGAATTTCAAGCAGGGGGTCACGAACAGGTCTGAAACCAACTAACACGGGAAAAATGGAAATTGATGCTTAAAAAAAGACCTGAGGCTCTGATTGCTATATTGGAATAAAATCTGGTGAGCAGCAGTACTTTGCTGTTATCTTTTAATCTATAGCACTTTAGATTTTTGGAAATGTTTTTAGTTTAGTTATTTAAGTTTTCCAGAAATCTGGCAAGATAGTCATGACTGGGATTAGGAATAGGATTCCCATTTGGCAGATGAGCAGAGAGAGAAGGGATCAGGGAAAGTAGGTCATTTGCTGAAGGTCACACAGCAACCTGGTCAGGTGAGGGTCAGAATCCAAGTCATCGATCAACCTGTCCATTGATTGTTCTAGCACAGTATCTTTGACAACAATAGCAGATCACAAAACGAGACCAATACATGGCCTTGGTGATTCCACAAAGAACTCTCCGCTGAGCTGTTAGCAGACCTCGATGGCTGATGCAGGTCTATGCCAAGCTCACCGGGGGTCTGTATAAGTAGAAGCCATTAGGCAAGACACGGCAGCAGAATTCCAAAACAGGTAAGCCCATGTTTTCCAAACCAAAGAAAGTCCCAGCTATTACTGGAGCCCATGAAGTAAGGAAATGTCAATATCAATTCTTTGCTACTTACTGTTGCCTTCCATTCCTAAGGAAGGATGGCCACAGCCAGACCATGGCGCAGTGCTACTCCCCGGCTGGACCTGTGGAACTGGAGGGAGTCAATAATACCTCTCTCCATGTTCCTTTTACAGAAACCTACAGAAGAGTTAACCTCTGAACTTTCAGAAATTCAATCTAACTCCTGTCCCCACTAGGGCCAAGCCTTGGGGTGGACAGGAAGAAGCCAAGGTGCAAGCAAGAGTTCTGGCAGCTCTGGGGCCCAGGGCCTACACCCCAAAACTCTCGAGGGCAACTGTCTGGCAGAGTGAGCTTTTAGCTTTATTCCTCCTGGTATCTCAGTGCACCAAACAGTCCTGTTAACAGTGTGCAGGGAGTGCTTGTTAACTGAATGACCCCAAATGGCTATAAAATGGACAAAATGGTGAATATGAGTACTCCAACAAATCAATAAGAAAAAGACAGAAAATCCTTAGAAAACAGGCAGCACACCTGAACAGGCACATCAGGGACAACCTCCAAATGACCAATAACGTGAACAGGTGCTTCCCATCAGCAGTACGGGGCTGAGGAGGAGGAATGCCAACTGAAACCACCTGCAAGACCACCGACACCTATTGGAATGGCTAAAATAAAGGAGACTGATCACCTGATCACACCAAAGGATGTAGCCACCAGGAGTCTCAGATGCTATGAACTGGCACAATTCACACATGTCAGAAAACCATTTGACAGCACCTACTGCAGCCACTGAAGGGATACATGTTCCAGGACTCAACGATGCTACTCCTAGGCACACACCCACTGTCAGTTCACCGAAAGACATGAACTGGAATGCTGAGATATAAATAATAGCTCCAAATGGAAATTTCCCAAACTCCCACCAACAGTAGGCTAAATCACAGTACATTCACGCAATTGAATATTATACAGCAATGAAGATGAGCAAGTACCTCTGCTTGGGTGAACCTTGTCAGTATAATGTTGAGCACAAGAAGGGGGATGCCAAAGAGGACATGCTGTAGAATTACTCTTACACGAAATTCAAAAATGGGCAAAACTACTCTAGGCATTAGAAGTCAATGCGGTGCCTGTTGTGGGGATAATGACTTCAGTGTTCTTGGGCTGCTGGTCATGTTCTGTTTCCTGGCCTGGGAGTTGGTTACCTGAGGGTGTTGTGTAGGTTTCAGCTGTACGTTTGGGATTTGTGCATGTTTCTGGATGCATTTTATACTTCCATAAAAACCTTTTTAAAGAAAAGAGGGGTACATTTACCCATATCCCTAATTCTGCTGTGTCTGCTGCTGATGTCGTCCACTGAGATGCAGCCTGGGAGGCAGAGAAGAAAAATAAAATCTCTCCTTCCCTCCATTATCTCCTGCTGCATAGCCTCTCTTGGTAAAGCTTTCTTTTTTTTCCTTCTTCATTTACTTTTGACTTAGATCTTTTTGAAGGCCTGATGGCAGGAAAGCTTTGAGACTGGCGTGGTTTCCAACACTGAGGTCTGTGGAGGAAGGAGTCCAGCTCACACCGCACTTTTTGCTGGTGAATGAGATCACAGGAGCCAAAGGTCTGGAGGCCTCAGCTGGAACAAAGAGGCTACTGCCTATTGCCAGCATCAGGCTGGGTCAAATTCACATGTTAGGCAGATATCAGGAACAGCAGCTGGTTGGTTAAGAGCCCATCTTAATGATGTAAACAAGAAATTTGTCTTGAAAATGGGCCTTCCTTGTTTCCTCCTTTCTCTCCACTTTATTCCTATATAAGTGACCACATAATGTCAGAGGCGAAAGCCAGAAATGCATGAAGATGAAGATGGAGGCAAGTGCCTGGGGTTCGCTGGGAAAGAGATATAGTCAAGAGAAAAAGAAATATCCAGGCATCAGTAATTAATCACGGCCAAATAATCTGATCTTTAACATAGCAAGGATACCCTCTGTGATTACTAAAGCCTGTTTTGATAATTTGAAAATCACATTTCGTTTTTCCGGAGGAGTTTGGTCTTTATTCCTTAAGCAAACATTGATTTATTTCCTCCTTTCTGGGCAAAGACTCTTACAGTTTGACTGCTCTGACTAAAACAACTCTTTCTGTGCTCCAAAGTCTCAGTAGCCTATTTTCGTCTCTTGCAGCTGCAGTCAGGCCAAGTAGAAGATAAAGACAAGACTGCCACAACCTCCTCCTAGGTTAGGAGCTACCAGAAACCAGAGTTTAAACTTTATAAATAATCAGAGGCAGGAGCTGGGGCATCACACCCAGGAAACACACTTGACTCTGCAGCCTTTAGAAATCCAGGTTTGGATAACCTAAGTCAACATCTGGTCAAGGTCAAAACATGATGGAATCCAGTGGTCTTCATTTGTGACAGCTAACAATAGGGCTCCTAAGTGTGGGGGGCCCAGAGTCCAAGGCCTTGAGATCCCAGATCTGGGAAACTCTCGAAAGCAAAAAGAAAAGGAAGCCAGACCAAAAGGAGGGGGTTCCCTGAGATGATTCTGGAGGGCTGCAGCTGACATGTCTGCTTCCTCCAAGCAGGGCCCCTGGATTTCTGCAGGGGGCACACATGGGCAGCTCAGAGGTGGTCTGGAGGCTGAGTAGAATTCCCCCACAAAGAGGTTAGTGTAATTAACAGACAGCCACAGTCTATTTTTCTCCCCCAGAATGGAAAGGGGACAGCATCTCAATCACAGATTGCTCTTTATGCATTTTAAAGATACTCTCTTCCTCTTGGCTTCTGGTTTTAGGTATATATAAATAGCAGCAAAGGACTGTTCAATTAGGATATAAGAAAGATGCACCTATCTCATGCAAAGGTCCTCAGCCTGGACTGAGTGGTGGCTGGGAGCCCTTACTCAAGCTATCCTGGTGATTCTGCTGTAGGAGCACTGTGATTCAGTGAATCTCATTACCATCACCATGAAACTGCACATGTGATTCAAAAGCTTCAGTGATGGCCAAGTGTGGTGGCTCATGCTTATAATCCTAGCACACTGGGAGGCTGAGGAGGGTAGATTATTTGAGCTCAAGAAGTTCAAGACCAGACTAAGCAAGAGCAAGACCCCATCTCTACTAAAAATACAAAAGCTAGCTAGGTGTTGTGGCAGGCTCCTGTAACCCACCTATTAAGGAGGCTGAGACAGGAGGATTGCTTGAACCCAAAGTTTGAGGTTGCTGTGAGCTATGATGCCATAGCACTCTGCCCAGGGCAAGAGAGTAAGACTCTTTCTCATAAATCAAACAAAACAAAACAAAAATTCATTGAGTTAACATATTGGTTCACTGGTTATTTTTAAATTAAGAGACAGCATCTGAGCTAGGTCTTGAAGTATAGGTAGGAATTCTCCAGCTCAAGCAGGGAATGTCACCCTAAGCAGAAAGAAATCTGGACCAGGCTCGGTGCCTGTGGCTCAATGGGCTAAGGCGCTAGCCACGTACACCTGAGTTGGCAGGTTCGAATCCAGCCCAGACCCGCCAAACAACAATGACGGGTGCAACCAAAAAATGGCCGCCACCAGCTACTCGGGAGGCCGAGGCAAGAGACTCGCTTGAGCCCAGGAATTGGAGGTTGCTGTGAGCTGTGATGCCACAGCACTCTATCCAGGGTGACAGATTGTGGCTCTGTCTCAAAAAAAAAAAAAAAAAAAAAGAAATCTGGACCAAAAAGACACTGCTAATGTTTGAGATCGTGCTTACCAAACTGATATCTGTGTGCTCAGAATGCACTGCTGTGGGTCTAGGCACACTAAAGATAAGACAGTGCATCTTTCAGGGGTGTTAATTTTGCTTAAATATTTTGATAAAATAAGTTGCATGAGAGGAGATTAAAGGCATTTTTAACATTAAAATAAGCATGTTATTATACAAAATAAAGCAAAATTCACATGGATGAATTAAGACAAAGCCCAAATCCCCAAAGAAATAGTGTGTGTGTCGGGGGGTGGGGGATCTGCTTTCTGCTACCTACCCAGATCCTGGGGTCTTTGTCTCTCTTGGGGTACTCTCTTTGTCATCTCTTGGGGTACTCTGGAGTAAAGGAGGATTCACACACAGCTTGGGGACCAGGGTGTTGTGTGAGGCAGATGGTTCTGAGTGTCACAGAACCTGCGAGTCAGTTAGAGCTGTACTTTTTAGGTAGAGTCGAGTCCCTGGCGGCCTGCCCAGAACAAGGCGGCTGTGCAGCTGGGCGGCACTGTGACCCTATCACACAGCCTTGCTGTCAGGACAAGGTAACTAAACACACCGCCGACCCAGGCATTCCCCCTGCTCAAGACCTTCTGAGTTCTTTGTGGCTGCTGAATGAAGTCCAAAAGCAAACCCAGGCTGCAGTGTGGAGGATGGATGGCAGGGCAGCCAGGCTGTAGGGGAGGAGATGGTGAGAACCCCGGGGTGGGGAGTGGACAGAAGCAACGGCCTCTGAGGTCTTCCTTGTTCTCTAACTTGCCATTGCAACCCCTGTCTCTCCTGCACATTTTCCTACAATCAATCAACCTGAATGACTCACCACTCTGCCTGCTTTCCTGGAAACACAGTTTTCACTCATTCTAATGAGCGGGGAATGCCTTCCCCGACCTCATCTCCCACTGTAGAAAGGGCGCCTGTCTATCAGGGCCAGCGCAGATAACTCTGGAAGCCAGGCACCATGCTACGAGTTTTGCATGATGCCAGCCTCCCTGCCTGCACAGCCAGTGGTTGTGTCTCCTTTTGGTGAATGGTGCATCAGAGAGATTAGGTAACCGACTAAAAAGCCACTTAACTTGCAAGTGATAGAACCAGAATTTCTGCCCTGGTCTAGCTGATGCTAAAACTTGGATTTTTTCCGTAAGCCAATGCTACCTCCTCCTGCAACTGGTTTCTTCACTGCCAGCCTATTTGTGACCTGAATCCTTCCCCTATTTTCTCACTACAGCCTGATGCCTCTCTGGAGGGACAGCACTGCCACAGCAGGGTGTGATGAAGGACAACTGGCTCAGCACTCTGGCTCCAACCTGACAGCTGTGCGGCTTGAGGCAAGTCACTTCCCAAATCCAAGTGGCACTTCGTGGGACTACTGGGAAACTGAACAGAGCACGACCAACATGAAACTTGGCAAACGAGGAGGTGCTTGGTTACGGTTCCTTCTCTACTGCACGTGACAGGTGTTCAGTAAATGTCTTAAAGTCTGAAGCCACAAAATGCCATGACAGCACTTGTCATCTCATCTGCATGAAGCCTTGAAAAAGTGGAAACCTATGTTTAGCTGCAACTCTCCCACCAACACACACACACACATGGAGTTCTCCGATGCTCCACATTACATGTTCAAGTGAATTAGAAGTCACTTTTACGGGAGTGTTTTAAGACACTAGCTCTCTCATGGAGGGGACTAGGGAGTGGGGGAGGAGAACATGAGTCCCGTGAGCCATGGGAGCACGTGTCTGGGAGCCTTTGGACTTGTGGTGTGGACTGTGCTGTGCCTAGGGGCTGCCCTGACAGGGCTGGGGGTCTGCGGCCCACCACGTGCCTGCAGGAGTCACACCTAGTGGCCCTCCTTCTTCTCTTAAACCCTCCTTCCTGGCACCCTCCGTTGACCCATCACCAAGCCTGTCTTCTCCCTGCCCCCTGCCCTCTGTGGTTAGGCCTCTGCCACTGCCCTGCCCCGACCCCTGGCCCCTGCCTCCTGCATCACTGACTTGCCATCCTTTCCCTCCATGCTGCCTGGGTGGTGGTTCTAACTCAGAGTTCAGCAAGTCACGCTCCTGCTTAAACTCTTCCAGTGCTCACCACTTATTCAACGCCGAATGTGTACTGAGCATCTGCTCTGTGCAACTCACCGACCCAGCCATGAGGGATGCAGGGGTGACCAAACCAAAGCCTGTCCTCATGAAGTCCCAGCTCTTCAAGAGCTGCTAGCAAGGCCTGCGGTGCCTGGGCCCGCTCTGCTTCCCAGCTATCTCCCTGGGCCCCCACGGCAGCCGCACTGAGCCTGTGTCTACCCTGCACAGCCTGTTCCTTCCCAGCTCTGGGCCTTTGCATGTGCCCATTCCTCTACGTGGAGCATCTTGTCCCCAGGGGTCATCCCCACCACTCAACTGCCAGCTCCTACGCAGCCTCCAGGCCACCTCCTCCAGAGAGCCTCCTGTAACCCACAAAGGCCTCGGACGCCCCTGCTGGGTTTTCTTGACTCTCCTGGAAGGCGGAGACTATATTTTATATTTGTGAATACTTCTGTCTCCTGAGAGCATAGACGGTCAGACCAACTCATCCCAGAAAAAGTGCCACACAACTTATTGCCAAACATCACTCTGGTCGCCTTCAAAGTAGTCCCCTTGGGAAGTTATGCTGACACCAGTGCCTCGTTCACCCTTCAAAAGCACCTTTTCTAGGATGAGTTCATTACCTTACTTGTCAGACCTCGCATGACAACATGACCGTTTCAGAAGAAGAGCTCCAAAATTGCTTTAAAGGATGGGCGGGGGGCTGGAGTGAGTGCACTTCCCAGGGGAGCACTTTGAAGGTGACTGTAGTGACATTCAGCAGTGAGGTAAGCAGCGAGGACAAGTTGAAGCAGCTAGTCCGTCTGTCACACAAGGTGTGCTGAGAGCTCCCCAGGTGTGAACACCCTTAGATAGTCCCTCCTGGGCATCGGAAACCTCGGGGGGGGCGGGGAAGGAGAAGAGAGGCTGAGGAAACAGGTGCTTGGTTGGCTGCCACCCACCTCCCTGCAGACTGTCACCTTCCCCTGCCCCTGCAGCACAGTCCAAATCCAAATTCTGTGAGTCCACCCCATGGGCACCTGGTTCAATTCAGCATCTGGTCAGGGAAAATGGAGTTTTCTTTCTTGCCAGGCCATTTTGCAGCCCTCAGGGCCCATCCTTTCTATCAGCTCTTTATGAACTTTTCATAGGAATTTGTGTTAATGGGGAAAGTCAGATAGAACTGGCTGGAAAAGATTTGGGGGTCTCTGTGCCTTGGGACGTGCTCTAGGAGAGAGAGAGGACTGGGTAGGGGAGCTTTGAGTCCCGCTGGGAAGCCAGTGCCCTTCACTTTTTTCATCCTGGCAAGCGCTTTTCAGGTCTGCTGGGTTTGGGCTCCTATCAGCAAGGCTATTTTAAAGCACATAAAGTCTGAAAATAAATGGAGTGGGGCTGTGGCAGAGGAAGGCTTGTTTGGCAGGGACTGTAGGTCATTGCAGCTGGGAGGGAGGACGAGGGTGCAGAGAAAGAGCGTCACAGGGAGAGAAGGTCACACCACACCCTCAGGCCCCTTCCTTCTCGGGGATTTAGAAAGGACATGTTCAGTGCCACCTGCCAGAGTGAAGCAGGCCCAGGTGCTGATCTCTCCCTTTCACTGGCGTTCAGGCTTGGCTCCTGGGCAGCACAGGCATGCCCCGTATGTCCTGCCCCTTTCTGAGACTCCTGCCTTCCCCTGACCTCAGAGATCAGTGATGCTAAAAATGCCAGGACCTTCCATAGTTCTCCAGGAAGGACAAGCCACTGGTCCCGGGGAGGCACAATCATTAGTGTCGTCTCATTAAACTGAAAACTGCTGCTGACTCAGGCTGGGGCTGCAAAGGAGGGCAGCCTCCCTCCCTCCGCAGGACCTCCCCTGGGGGCCCTTTGTGGCGGGATGAAAATGTGGAGAAGGGCCCTGTAGGATGGTGGCCTGCTCCTGTCTGGCACTGGGGTGGGGGGCACAAGGGAACAGAGATGAAACTATTAGTTGGCATAAATTTGGGCTGCTCTCTCAGAGACACCAAGTACAGTGGCTTGAACATGATATAAGTTATATCTCTTGTATCCAATAGTCTGGGGTCAAGGAGGAGGACCCAACGGGTGGGGGACCCAGCCTTGTGCTATCCTGTTGCACCGCTATTCCCAGCGTGGTCCCCTCACCCTCACGGTCAAGGAGAAATTCCCATGGTGGGTGCTCTCCACTGGCAGTGGGGCAAGAGTGGGAAGTGCAGAGCTCACTGCATGCCCATCCCCGCCACTGGCATCCCTGTGGCTAGAACTTAGTCATGTGACACATCCAGAAAGCCTGGAAAGCATTGTCTCTGCTGGGGGCAGCCATGTGCCCAGCAAAAACTCAGGGGCTCTGCAAAGGAGAAAACAGATGTGAGAACAATTAACAGCGTCTTTCACGATGACCAAGACAAAGCCCTGCCTGTGGGGAATGCACAGCATAGCAGATCCACAAACCACTGCACTGCGATGCACGGTAGGAAGCTCTATTCAATCGTGTACTCAAGGAGCATTTATTAAGGCCCACAGGCATTAAGACAATAGAGGTAGAAGTACAGTCCTTTCCTCCAGTGGGCTCACAATCATGAGGGGAAAATATCATCTAATGCACATGCTTGCATGGTTGAAATGTTGGTCTGGTCCAAAACTGTGTTGAAATTGAATTGCCTTTGCAACAGTATCAAGTGGTAGGTTCAAACTGGGTGTCATGCCTGAAATGTCAGCACTCTGGGAGGCTGGGGCCAGAGGATCCCTGCAAGAGTGGGACCCGGTCTCTACTAAAAATAGGAAAACTAGCTAGATGTTATGGGGGGCACTGGTAGTCCCAGCTATGTGGGAGGCTGGGGCAAGAGGATTTCTCTAGCCCAAGAGTTTGAGTTTGCTGTGAGTTGTGACACCACAGCACTCTACCCAGAGCACAGAGTCAGACTCTGTCTCAAGTAAGTAAATAAATAAACAAACAAACAAAAGAGGGCCTTTAAGAAGTGATTTAACTATGATGGCTCTTTCCTTTCTCCCATGCAAAGCACAAGTTCAGTCTCCTTTTGCCTCTTTTCCCTTCTACCTTCTGCTATGTGAAGCACAGAGGAAGCTTCCAGAGGAAGCACAGAGTTGAAGGCAACACTTTGGAATCGGAATTGCCAAACTGGCTGGCACCTTGATATTGGACTTCCCAGCCTCCAGAACTATAATTTATAACTTACTCCATCTGTGATGTTTTGTTATAGTGGCACACCATGGACCGAGACGGTGCTATAAAGAAAACATTTATGTATTCACTACACTCCTGCTACAAAACAGCTGATACACCATTCTAGGGATAAAATGATAAATGACACAGCTCCTGCCCTCAAGCTGCTGACTCTTTAGAAGAGGAGACAGACACCTAAACAGGTAACTGCAATGTGGGTGGTTGGCACAGCGATTAGGAGCCTGGAGGTCTCGGCAGGAACCAAGAGCCTTTCCAGGCTTTGACAACAAGTGAGAATGGGAACTTGGCGTGAGCCCGGGGAGCTGCCCGTAAATGACTGACAGTGAGTTTCTCACAAGCTGAAAGGATCAGAGGTGGATTCAAATTTATTTTTTAAAGAATATAGAAGCAAGATGTTTCTTATATACTAGGGTACACATTAAGATCTATTATTTATTCCACCACACAAATTTAGCCCCAGGAAACTATGGCTTTGGGAAGCAGAACTTGGGAAGATTACCAAAAACAGGGTGTGGGTTTAGAGTGTCCAGAGGATAAAAAGTAAATCATCTGTCTTCCATGCATCCCAGATTTTCACGATACGTACTATTACCGTCAGTCAGGAATTTGATGGCTATTAGGTGGTGGTGAGGTCAAGGCTGTGTGTGCTCAGCCACGTTCTCCCTTTTGACACTTCCCCAAGGACAGAGTCCACAGCCCCCAAGGAACTTGTTCTGAGTTTTATCATCTCCACAGCCAAAAATGTCCTTTGCTCCTTTACTATGACTTAAATTAACATCTATTTTCTCTTATTTGGGTTTCAAAGGGCTAGGACAGTGGTTTATCGCCCTAATTTATGAGAAAATGCCTTCTAAGCTGTAAAGTCTCCTAAAAATATTAAGTGGTTTTGCTCTTATCCCAGGGAAGATCATGTAGGCAGTGAGGTGAGTCACCCAGGCTGTGCCAGGACCTGGACAAGCACATGGCTCCCCATGTGCCTGCCACAGCCCTGCCAGCTGAGCCACTTTACTCATTTTCCAGATGGGAAACTGAGGCACAGAGGGGTCAAGTAATTTTCCCATGGGCAAATAGCTAGTTTGTGGCTGAGTCAGGACTAGAACCCAAGTGTGTCATTCTTTTCAATCTCCCACAATTCTAGAAGATTATATAATTATTGGGTCATCTATAGCCTTTTCTTCTCTGGGTTAAGCAACTCCAGTTTATTTAATGTTTTTTGTTTTTTTTTTTTATGATGACACTTCATCTTATGGACTATCTGACAGTTTTAAAGATCAAGAGGCTTTCTTGGTGGGTATAAATAATTGGAGTTGTCTTAGCAGCTCAGGGTAATATATTGTAACTTCTGAGAAGGGTTTGTGCACATCTTAAAAACTCACCAGTACTGGGGTCTTCTGACAATTATGGCCAATTAAGCCTGTAGGGTTTTATGTGAAGTGCTTAAAGCAAGAGTTGTGATTCATATTGTCAGCATGAATTTTATTGTATTGTGATTAAAAAGTTGATTAATGACCTTTCAAAGATTTAAAATGATATTAACATAGAATTACATAAGAATAGTAGGGATGGGAGCAGCAGAAAAAAATCTTGTCCCACCATGAGTCTGTTCACACATCCCAATATTGAATTACCACCAGGTTTAAGCCCAATACTAGGCACTTTGGAGCACACAAAAGTGTGTGTTAGGGGGGTATGTTTGGGAAGGTGGACTTATTACACACATTTGTAATACCTGGTTAATTTTGCCTCCTCAATTTTCTTATGTCAACTTTATCCTGTGCTTTTTATTAGTATAATCTTGAGAAAAACATCAGAAAAATTTCAGTAGCAGTACACCTGACAAGTACTCCTCAAAACTATAAAGGTTGTCTAAAAAACAACAAAAGTCTAAGAAACTGTCACAGCCAAGAAGAGCTTAAGGGTACCCATAATGAATACACTGTGGTGTCCTGAGTGAATCCTGGAACAGAGAAAGGATGTTAGGTAAAAACTAAGGAAATCTAATAAACTATGAACCTCAAGTAATAATAATGTTTTTAAAAATTATAAACCCATTCCAGTCAGATAATCATGTTGTTCTTCATCAAGGAAGGACAGAGGGTGAGACTTGAACAAACTAAGAGATACGCTAAAGTCACAGTAAGGTAGTAAATGTGTATGAACCCAAGGAGGGCACCTGGGCTCTGTTTGTCCTCCAGCTGTTATCTCAGCCTAGATCCGCCCCCTCCAGCTGTTATCTCAGCCTAGATCCGCCCCCTCCAGCTGTTATCTCAGCCTAGATCCGCCCCCTCCAGCTGTTATCTCAGCCTAGATCCGCCCCCTCC
>CAUYON010101165.1:0-11605 GCA_963573935.1 Arctocebus calabarensis | reverse complement strand
CCAGGGCCAGCCAACAACAATGACGGCTGCAACCAAAAAAATAGCCAGGCATTGTGGCAGATGCCTGTAGTACCACTTACTTAGGAGGTGGAGGCAGTAGAATCACTTGAGCCCAGGAGTTGGAGGTTTCTGTGAGCTGTGATGCCACAGCACTCTATCCAGGGAGATAGCTTGAGGCTCTGTCTCCAAAAAAAAAAAAAAGGATTTATAGGATGGGGTGGCACCTGTGGCTCAGTGGGAAGGGTGTCGGCCCGCTATACCGAGGGTGGCAGGTTCGAACCCAGCCCTGGCCAAACTGCAACAAAAAATAGCCAGGCGTTGTGGCAGGCGCCTGTAGTCCCAGCTACTCAGGAGGCTGAGGCAAGAGAATAGCCTAAGCCTAGGAGTTTGAGGTTGCTGTGAGCTGTGATGCCATAGCACCCTACCAAGGGTGACAAAGTAAAACTCTGTCTCAAAAAAAAGGCTTGGCGCCTGTGGCTCAGCGGACTAAGGTGCTAGCCATGTACACCTGAGCTGGAGGGTTTGAATCTAGCCCAGGCCCGCCAAACAGCAATGATGGCTGCAACCAAAAAATGGCCAGGGTGTTGTGGCGGGTGCCTGCAGTTCCAGCTACCTGGGAGGCGGAGGCAAGAGACTCGCTTGAGCCCAGGAATTGGAGGTTGCTAGGAGCTGTGATGTCACAGCACTCTATCCAGGGTGACAGCTTAAGGCTCTGTCTCAAAAAAAAAGAAGCCTACAAACTCTTAATTAACCATTGAAAGGTATATACAGGAAAAATAAATGCATATTCTTTTTTTCTTTCATTGCTGATAGTAAATGAATATTAAATGTCCATTATCCTAGTTTATGAAGGGAAGCTGAAAGACTTCAAAACAGAGGATAACCATTAAATCATTCATACTTTAATTCACCATATATTTGTTACTTGTAAATTGCTTCTCTACTTTATTTAGGCCAGGATTTCTCAGTTTCAATACTGTTGATGCTTTGGGTCAGATTATTTTTTTGTTGTTGTGGGGCTTTCCTATGCATTGTAGGATATTACCAGCATCCATGGCGACAACCATGAGATAACAAAAGCACTCCCCAGTTCTGACAACCAAACATGTCTACAGACATTGCTAAAAGTCCCCTGGGGAGGCAAAATTTCTTTAGTTGAAAACCCCTGATTGACACCAATATAAAAATCAGTTTGTATTGGCCGGATGCAGTAGCTCAAACATGTAATTCTAACACTCTGCGAGACTGAGGTAAGAGGAGCACTTGAGCTCAGGAGTTCAAGACCAACCTAAGCAAGCGTGAGACCCCCATCGGTACTAAAAAAATATATAGAAAAAATGTGGGCGGTGCCTGTGGCTCAAAGGAGTAGGACGCCGGCCCCATATACTGGAGGTGGTGGGTTCAAACCCAGCCCCGGCCAAAAACTGCAAAAAAAAAAAAAAAAATAGAAGCAGAAAAAATGAACTGAGCCTGGTGGTAGTTTTAGCTACTTGGGAGGCTGAAGCAGGAGGATCACTTGAGCCGAGGAGTCTGATGTTGCTGTGAACTAGTCTGACACCAAAGCACGGTACTGTAGACAGGGCAACAGAGTAAGACTCTGTCTCAGAACAAAGCAAAATTAGTTTGCCTTTTCTGCTGGGCATACACCAGCTGGTCAGTAGAGAAAATGACATAAGAGAGTACAAGAAGAAGCTGGCCCAGGACAAAGAAAATTTATTTCAGATAATCTGCAGTGTGGATAATCAACAAGTAATTCATGGGAATTAAATATAGGGCTGGGAGCATCTTATTAGAGCCAATTGGGAGACAGTGAGTGATTGAGGTTGGTATAAATACCGGACATAGTTATAATCACCTTCCGGCCGCCAGACTCTGGCTGCCGAAGATCAAATCAAGTATTCCTTTTATAGAACGGCATGACTTTATTCACATTGCGCAACTGAGAGTTTGTTTTTCAGTCATTGACAGCTGGTGTGGCAGAAAGACTGCCAGACGCTTGGGTCAGGCAAGCAATCTCAAAATGCATGTTGGGCCTGAGAAGATGCAGAGGTGATGACTAAGGATTAAGAAGGAAGAAATGATCACTAGTAACATAAACATAAACTTGGTAGTGTTTCTGCTGCTTCTAGGCAAAATACATTTTAGTTCCCTTTATGTATTTGTATACATTTTATGGACAGAAACCTTATTTTTAGGAGAAAATCATAAGTTATGATAGCAAGATGGTTCATTAAGAGCAGCACTGCAAAATTCAGGCTAAATCTCATACCACCTACTCCCCGTCCCTACCTCACCAAGGGTAATTACTAAACTGACTTTTAACAGCTCAGATGTTTTTTACCTATTTTTATACTTTGTATAAGTGGAATATAATATAAAGTGTATTATTGTATCTGTCTTCTTACACTTGACATTATTTTGTGAGATTAATCTAGACTGTTGAATGGACCTATAATTTGTTCTTTTTCTTTGCTTCTTACTATTCCAATGAGTTACTATAACTAATTAATTTCCCCTCTGTTGGGTTTTCTGTTTAAAATATAAAAAATAGCAATTTTTTAGGAAAATAACATGCTAAAGAGATACAGTAGGAGAATACATATGTTGGCTGCATTTCTTTTTTTTTTTTTGATACAGAGCCTCAAGCTGTCACCCTGGATAGAGTGCGGTGACATCACAGCTCACAGCAACCTCAAACTGGGGTTAAGAGATTCTCTTGCCTCAGCCTCCCAACTGGCAGCCACCACAACACCTGGCTATTCTTTTGTTGCAGTTGTAACTGTTGTTTGAGCAGGCCCAGCCCAGGTTCGAGCCCTCCAGCCCTGGTGTATGTGGCCAGTGCCCTGCCCACTGAGCTATAGGGGTTGCCCTTCTCTGCATTTTTATTTTTATTTATTTATTAATTAATTTATTATTTATTTATTTATTTTTCTTGAGACAGAGTCTCACTATATTGCCCTCAGCAGAGTGCTGTAGCATCACAGCTCACAGCAACCTCAAACTCTTGGGCTCAAGTGATTCTCTTGCCTCAGCCTCCAAGTAGCTGGGACTATAGCTGTCCACCACAACACCTGGCTATTTTTTTTTTTTTGGCCAGGGCTGGGTTTGAACCCACCACCTCTGGCATATGAGGCCAGCGCCCTACTCCTCTGAGCCACAGGCACTGCCCCGCCTGGCTATTTTTTTGCTGTAGTTATTATTGTTTGGCAGGCCTGGGCTGGGTTTGAACCCTCCAACCTTGGTCTATGTGGCTGGCACCCTAGCTGCTGAGCTACAGGCGCCGAGCCTGAATTTTTATTTATAGAGTTTCAAAAAAAATTTTTTTTGGCTGGGTGCCTGTGGCTCAAGCTGCTAAGGCACCAGCCACGTACACCTGAGCTGGCGGGTTCAAATCCAGCCCAGGCCCGCAACAACAATGACAGCTGCAACCAAAAAATGGCCGGGCCTTGTGGCGGGCGCCTGTAGTCCCAGCTACTTGGGAGGTGGAGGCAGGAGACTCGCTTGAGCCCAGGAATTGGAGGTTGCTATGAGCAGTGATGCCATAGCACTCTCTCCAGGGTGACAGCTTGAGGCTCTGTCTCAAAAAAAAAAAAAAAAAAATTTTTTTTTATTTTTCTGAAACAGAGTCTCACTTGGTCACCGGTGGTAGAGTGCTGTGGCATCATCATAGCTCACAGCAACCTCAGTCTCTTGGGCTTAAGTGATTTCTTACCTCTGCCTCCGCAGTAGCTGGGACTACATGCGCCTGCATTGAGATGCCCAGTTAGTTTTTTCCATTTTTAGTGGAGATGGGGTCTGGCTCTTGCTCCAGCTAATCTTGAACTCCTGAGTTCAAGCAATCCATCTGCCTTGGTCTCCCAGCCTACTAGGATTACATGCATGAGCCACTGTACCAGGCCTATTAATAGATTTCTATCTGTTTATCCATTTAGAGAAAAAGCTAGAGTTAAGAGCTTTGTCCAGAGCTTGATCCCTGAATCTAATTTGTGCAACAATTTCATTAGTGAATTTAATAAAGACCCCAGAAATAGCATTTACTGCTATCTAGCACAGGACCTGGCACTTAGAAGGCACATATTTGTTGAATGAGTAAGTGAGTAAATAGATGGAAAAATGACTCTAAGTTAGGGGTAAAAATCAATATTATTAGTTAAAAAACGTTATTGAAGAAAAAAATAGTAAAAAGGTAAAGCAGTTTGCCCATACTCAGAAAGTCCAGACTGACTTCAAAGCACTTAACCTAAAAAATAGATAGAATATTCAGAAAGAGACTCAGCGCCTATGGCTCAACGGGCTAAGGCGCCAGCCACATACACCTGAGCTGGCGGGTTCGAATCTAGCCCGGGCCGCCAAACGACAATGACGGCTGCAACCAAAAAATGGCCGGGCGTTGTGGCGGGCGCCTGTAGTTCCAGCTACTTGGGAGGCAGAGGCAGGAGACTCGCTTGAGCCCAGGAATTGAAGGTTGCTGTGAGCTGTGATGCCATAGCACTCTATCCAGGGTGACAGCTTGAGGCTCTGTCTCAAAAAAAAAAAAGAATATTCAGAAAGAATGCTAATAGTAACAAATGTAAATTCCTCACCTTAAAAGGCAAAAATAAGTTGCACTAGTACAGAATTATATATTGTTAATGGTCACAGCTCATATAAAAGACACTGGATAACTTTGGCCACAAATCAGCTAAGTCCACAATGTGATATGCTACTAGCAAAGCTAATTCTATCTGAGGCTACATTAATCAACAAACTAAAGCAGTGAAAGTCCTGTGTAACCTAACTCAGCATCTTTCATTCTATTTTATTTTATTTATTTATTCATTTTTTGAGACAGAGCCTCACTCTGTTGCCTAGGCTAGAGTACAATGGCTCATCATACATAGCTCACAGCAATCTCAAACTTTTGCACTCAAGAGATCCTCTTGCCTCAGCCTCCCAAGTAGCTAGAACTATAGGTGCTTGCCACAACACCTGGCTAATTTTTCTATTTTTAGTGGAGATGAGGTCTGGGTCTTGGTCTTGCTCAGGCTGGTGAACTCCTCTTCCTATGCCAGCCTACAAGAGTGCTAGAATTACTGACTTGGGCTCTAGTAAATTGGAAAAAGATTAGCCAAGCCTCAGCTTATGATAAAACATTGTATTTGGTTATGGGAGTCTTATTAAGAGAGATATTGATAAGCTAAGGGAAACTAAGGAGATGAAATATCTAGAAACCATACCATATGTACGTATTTGATTTTAGCCAAAAGACTGAGAAAGAATATATTATACCCATCTATCACGGGGCAAGAGATATGAACAGAACCGCCGATGAAGACAGGGAAATGGCTAACAAACATTTGAAAAAATGCTCATATTCCTGATCATCAGAGAAATGCAAATCAAAATCACCTTGAGATAGCACCTAACCCCAGTGAAAATAGCTTACATCACAACGTCTCAAAGCTGCAGATACTGATGTGGATGTGGAGAAAAGGGAACACTTTTACACTGTTGGTAGGACTGCAAATTAATACAACCTTTTTTTTTTTTTTTTTGAGACAGAGCCTCAAGCTGTCACCCTGGATAGAGTGCTATGGCCTCACAGCTCACGGCAACCTCCAATTCCTGGGCTCAAGCGAGTCTCTTGCCTCCGCCTCCCAAGTAGTTGGAACTACAGGTGCCCGCCACAACGCCCGGCCATTTTTTTGGTTGCAGCCATCATTGTTGTTTGGCGGGTCCGGGCTGGATTCGAACCCGCCAGCTCAGGTGTATGTGGCTGGCGCCTTAGCCCGCTGAGCCACAGGCGCCGAGCCAATACAACCTTTTTGAAAGAAGTATGGAGAATTCTCAAAGAACTCAAAGTGGACCTCCCATTTGATCCTGCAATCCCATTACTAGGCATCTACCCAGAAGGAAAAAAAAATCCTTTTATCGTAAGGACATTTGCACTAAACTGTTTATCACAGCTCAATTTACAACCGCCAAATTGTGGAAACAACCTAAATGCCGACCAATCCAGGAATGGATTAACAAACTGTGGTATATGTATACCATGGAATACTATTCAGCCACTAAAACAGATGGAGACTTTACATCTTTTGTATTAACTTAGATATAGTTGGAACACTGTAAAGTAGTAAAGTATCACAAGAAAGGAGAAGCAAGAATCCAATGTATTCAATTCTTTTTTTTTTCTTTTTTTTTGAGACAGAGCCTCAAGCTATCACCCTGGGTAGAGTGCTGTAGCATCACAGCTCACAGCAACCTCCACCTCCTGGGCTCTGGCGAGTCTCCTGCCTCTGCCTCCCAAATAGCTGGGACTACAGGCGCCTGCCACAACACCAGGCTATATTTTGGTTGCAGCTGTCATTGTTGTTTTGGCAGGCCCAGGCTGAATTTGAACCCACCAGCTCAAGTGTATGTGGCTGGCGCCTTAGCTGCTTGAGCCACAGGCACTGAGCCCCAAAGTACTCAATTCTAATATGAAGGCAGTAGATATACTAATACCTACCCACATAAGAGAAAAACTCAAATCAATTCAAGGTGAGGGCAGGGAAAGGAGGAAGAGAGGATAAGGGAGGAGGAAGGGGGATGGGAGTACTCCTGCTTAAGAGGCACAAAATCATGGTGTGTGGCCAACCTCTTGGCAGGGGACACACTTATAAGAGAGACTTTACCTAACAAATGCAAACTGTGTAACCTAATTCTTTGTGCCTTCAATGACCCTGAAACAATAAAAAGAAAATAATAATAAAATTACAAATGGTTTTAAATAAAGAATATGTTATACAAGAAAAAGCTGAAGAAATTGGAGGAATTTGGCCTGGACAAAAAAAGGCAATGGTGGCTCAGCGCCTGTGGCTCAACAGGCTAAGGCTCCAGCCACGTACACCAGACGCTTTTAGGCTCTGTCTAAAGCACTCTACCCAGGGTGACAGCTTGAGGCATTGTGGCCAGGACTACAGGCACCCGCCACAACGCCTGGCCATTTTTTGGTTGCAGCTGTCATTGTTGTTTGGTGGGTTCGGGCTGGATTCGAACCTGCCAGCTCAGGTGTACGTGGCTGGTGCCTTAGCCCATTGAGCCACAGGCACCAAGCCTATACTATCTTTTAAAACTGAAAAATTCAGTGGGAGGATTGGCTTCAGATTTGAGGGGGAAGTGAGGTAAGAGAAAACAGAGGTAAGGATTTTATAACATTCTCGAGCATTGGAAATTATCTCAAAATGTTGGAGATTTTTAGGGTTGATCTCTTGGAAGAGGTTGGTATTTATTTTTATTTATTTATTTATTTTCTTATTGTTTAGATACAGAGTCTCACTTTATCACTCTCAGTAGAGTGTTGTGGCATCATAGGAACCTCCAACTCCTGGATTTAGGTGATTTTCTTGCCTCAGCCTCCTGAGTAGCTGGGACTACAGGAGCCTGCCAGAACACCCGGCTATTATTTTCTTGCAGTTTGGCCAGGGCTGGGTTTGAACCCACCACTCTCAGTAGATGGGGCCAGCGCCCTACTTGCTGAGCCACAGGAGCTGCCCATATTTTTCTTTTTTTTTTTTTTGAGACAGAGTCTCACTTTTTCACCCTCAGTAAGGTACTGTGGCATCATAGCTTACAGCAACCTCAAGCTCTTGGGCTTAAGGGATTTTCTTGCCTCAGCTCCAAGAGTAGCTGGGACTACAGGTGCCCACCATAACACCCAGCTATTTTTATAGACAGGGGTCTTGCTCTGGATCAGGCTGGTCTCGTACCCATGAACTCAGGCAATCCACTCACCTTGGTCTCCCAGAGTGCTAGGATTACAGCCCTGAGTCACCATGCCTGGCCAGAAGAGGTTGGTTTTTTAAATATTTTTAAGAATAGAATGGAGATGATTTTCAGGAAACAATGAAAGATTGTTCTATACCACACAGCTGGGATTGAGTAAAGGGAATAATGGGTGTAGGAGGAGGTTCTCTATTTAACTAGAATGGAACAAGAAGGGTGAAGAAGACTGAAAGAATAGGAAATTTGAGATTGTTCAATTAATAAATGAGTCTTATTCAAGCTGTTATGATATTTATGTAACTTTTAGGTCACAGACTCCTATAAGTTCTTAAATACTTTCTTAAATGTAAAATAAAATCTACTTATCTAGAAAAGAATGATTCTATTATTTATAAAAATATATTCCTATGTTTTAGAATATCACATGTCAGCCAAACTCAGTGGCTCACACCTGCTGGGAGAATGGGGACTGAAGACCCCCTTCTTGGCAAAGGAAAGAAAAAGAGGAAAACTAAAAAATAAGCTGAGTGACTCAGAACAAAGAAAAGTCAGCTAGCTTATGTTTTAGCTAGCCATGGCTAGCAAGCTTCTTGTCTTTTCTGAAATTCTAGCCTGTTGGGGATACAGTTTATAAACATCTTGCTGGGTCCGTGAGCACTCTGAGGAGAGTAATGGCCATAGAAGAGATTATGGCAAGTCCTAGAAAAGATACATCTTCTAGGGTATTTCCTGGCAATTGAACAGGCAAAGCAGACACCCATTGTGGAGATTTGCATTTGCCTAGACAGAGATATGGGCAGAAGAGCTTATATTCCTTACCCCAGAGGAAAATCCTCTGTGGTGGTGATGGGAGGAAAGTGCCTTCCTCCCACTGATCCCTCAGAGGAGGTTAACGCAGATGGCCTTTTACTCCACAGAGAACTAGCGGAGCTTAACACCTCCCTAGAAATCTATGCGTGTGACCTCAAGCAGGAGGCTCTCCTAATACAAGGCTGAGATTTCAGATTTCTGAAGGCTAACTTTAAGGTTAATAATAACAACAATAGGAACTGATATGATCAATCTGAGAAACTGCTGACTTCTCTGTTCCCTCCCTCATCTTACCCTCTGGGCAAATAGACTGCATTAAAATCAGAGTAGAGCAAACACTCTGGGCCATTGCTGGAATCCCAGGAAGAGCAATGGACCCCTGAGCTCCTGCTTTTAATTCTACTCTATGTCTCTTGCTTTTCTTTACCATCACTCCTAACTCTATATCTCTTCAGTCAATTGAAACCAGTTTCCACAGGTCTCAGTGGAGGCTGCTCTCGGGGTGGGACCCCGACACATGCCTATAATCCTAGCACTCTGGGAGGCCAAGGCAGGTAAACTGCTTGAGCTCTTAAGTTCAAGACCAGCCAGAGCAAGAGCAAGACCCATCTCTACTAAAATTAGTGGGTGTTGGGCAGCGCCTGTGGCTCAAAGGAGTAGGGCGCCAGCCCCATATACCGGAAGTGGCGGGTTCAAACCCGACCCAGCCAAAAACTGCAAAAAAAAAAAAAAAAAGCAGGTGTTGCAGCAGGCACCTGTAGTCTCAGTTACTCAAGAGGTTGAGGCAAGAAGATTGCTTGAGCCAAAGAGTTGGAGGTTGCTGTGAGCTATGACACTATGGCACTCTACCCAAAGGTGACAGAGTGAAACTCTGCCTCAAAAAAAAAAAAAAAATAGAATATCACATGTCATTGGATAATGTGTCAAGTCTATGGTAGTATTTATAGACCTTTTTTTTTTTTGAGACAGAGCCTCAAGCTGTTGCCCTGGGTAGAGTGCTGTGTGGCATCACAGCTCACATCAACCTCCAACTCCTGGCTTAAGTGATTCTCTTGCCTCTCTTGTAGCTGGGACTACAGGCACCTGCCACAGTGCCTGGCTATTTTTTGGTTGGAGCTGTCATTGTTGTTTGACAGGCCTGGGCTGGATTTGAACCCACCAGCTCTGGTATATGTGGCTGGTGCCTTAGCTTCTTGAGCTACAAAAGCCGAACCATGACCTGACCTTTCTAAGGAAAATATCAAAGTACTGCATGATGTATCCAGATATTTCAGATACTATGCTTTATTTATTTATTTATTTATTTTTGAGACAGAGTTATACTTTGTTGCCTTTGGTAGAGTGCAGTGGCGTCGTGGCTCACAGCAACCTCAAATTACTAGGCTTAAGCAATTCTCTTGCCTCAGCCTCCCGAGTAGCTGGGACTCCAGGAGCCCACCACAATGCCTGGCTATTTTTAGAGACAGGGTCTTGCTCTTGCTCAGGTTGATCTTGAATTCCTGTGGTCAAGCAATCCAACCACCTCAGCCTCCCAGAGTGCTAGGACTACTGGCGTGAGCCACCACACCGAGTCCAGATACTATGCTTTAAATATGACTCTATATTTATAGTTTTTCTTTGGAGGAAGATATAATAAATTGGTAGTAATTTTCTCTAGGAAGGAGACCTAAAGGATAAGAGTTGGAGTGAGAGGGAGAATTTTCTCTCTTTACATGTGTTAGTACTGTGCAAAATAGTATATCATATGCGTTAACATATACAACATTAAATAATTAATTAAATAGTTATCTTTTATTGTTTTTATCGGTCATAAAGGTTCGGAAGACTTCTGTGTGCATTTTTTCCATTGCATTGTTGGTTTTAATCTTCCTCACTTTCCACATAATTTGGCTCTTGTTCTAACATTGTTGATGAAAAGAACTACTTAATCTATTGAAGACAAGATTTTAAGCTAGATTTATCCTCTTTTCCTTGCTCTTGGTTGTTGTGACACCTTGATAGGAAAATTTCTGAGGCAGAAGTGACTAAAAGTAATTTAAATTGTCACCTCTCTAATGTGTCCAATTTTCTCCATCCCTGCTGCTACTAACTTAATCCGGGACATTGTATGCTCTCCCTGGTCATTTCCACAGCCTCCTCAGTGGACTCTCTCTCTCTCTCTCTAATCTCTCTCGATTAGTTTCCATCTAATTTTTCCTTCACATTGCAGCCAGCAATCTAATCATCTCATCCTGCTCAAAATCTATGGACAGCTCTCCACTGTACTCAGGGACAAGCCTACACTTCTCACAAAGCTTTCAGAATGTGGCTTCTGCCTCTTCATCGTCATTTCTTGCCACCCTCCATTCTTGGAACTCACCACACTTTCTCTTCTGTCAGAACAGCCCGACACCCCATCTTTGGCTGGCTAAGTGAATTAAACCTTGAGTTCACTTAGACATCACAGCACTTGGAAAGTGGTTCAGCTCCCCAAATCTGATTTAAGAAATCTTGCTATGTGCTTCCAAAGTACCCTGTGCTTCCTTTCATTGTCTATTATTACACTGCACCGTACTTGTCATGATTCCCACACAAAACTCTCAGCTCCATGATGACAGGGACCTGGTTCATGTGCTCACAGTTATATCCCTAGAATTTAGCACAGCTCCTGGAATGGGTAAGCAGTTAAACCAATTAGAGGTATACGCTGGAGAAAGGAATTATTCTTTCTTATCTGTTGAATAAAAATATTATCATATGGGGTAATGGAGAAATCTTGGGAAAGAGGGATATTATCCATTTAATTTATTAAGTTGTGTTAATATAGTTTAGTTTAGGCTAAGGCGCCAGCCACGTACACCTGAGCTGGCGGGTTCGAATCCAGCCCGGGCCGCCAAACAACAATGACAGCTGCAACCAAAAAATGGCCGGGCGTTGTGGTGGGCGCCTGTAGTCCCAGCTACTTGGGAGGCAGAGGCAGGAGACTCGCTTGAGCCCAGGAATTGGAGGTTGCTGTGAGCTGTGATGCTACGGCACTCTATCCAGGGTGACAGCTTGAGGCTCTGTCTCA
>CAUYON010101161.1:0-22421 GCA_963573935.1 Arctocebus calabarensis | reverse complement strand
TTTTTATTGAATCATAGCTGTGTACATTAGTTCAATCATGGGGTACAGTGTGCGGGCTTCACATGCAATCTGAGATATTTTTATCAACCTGATTGACATACCATTCATGATATTTTCTCCTCTACTATGTGAAAACATTTTTGATCCATATTTAGAAGTTTTCTCCTGACCCTTCGAATATGTACCACACATGTGATCTCACCCTTTGTCCCATCTCCCCCCACCCGCTCCCTCACCTTCCCTCCCTCTCCCCTTTCCCCGTCTTCCTGTGCAATAAATGGGTTGTAGCCTTCACTTGAACGATATACATCCATTTTGGAAAGATGTTTGGAGAATACTCAAAGATCTAAAAATAGACTTGCCATACTACTTTTCAATCAAGACTATACCAATAGACTATACCAACAGACTCCACCAACTATGCATAAGTGTTCCTTTCTCCCTGCATCCATACCAGCATCTGTTGTTTTGGGAATTTTTGATAAGATTCATTCTCACTGGGGTTAGGTGTTATTTCATGATATTTCATTTGCATGGTCTCATTCATTTATTTTTATTGTTGCTGTGATTGTCTTTGGAGTCCCCTTTATAAACTTTTTACCTGGGAAAAAATGTCCCAATGTCTATATGAGTTCTTCCAACATTTTCCTCTAGATTCTTACAGTTTCATGCCTTAGGTTAATTCTGTTACCTACTGTGAATTAAATTTGTGAGTGGTGAGAGGTGTGGTTTCCATTTCTATCTTCCACATCCAATTTTCCCAGCACCATTTACTGAATATGGGTTATTTTCCTCAGTGTGTGTTATTATCTGCTTTGTCAAAGAATGGATAGCAATGTGAGTATGAATTTACATCTGGGTTTTCTGTACTGATCCATTGGTCTTGTCTCTGTTCTTGTGCTAGTACCATGCTGTTTTTGTTACTATAGCAGTGTAGCATAACTTGAAATCTACTAAAGTGATGCCCACTGAATTACCCTTTTTGCTTAAGGTTGATTTGTCTATTCATGGTCTTTTCTGGTTCCATAGGAAATTACTGTTTTCTAGATATGTGATGAAATATGTTGTTATTTAATGAGGAGTGCATTGAATCTGTAGATCAATTTTGAGTAGTATAGACATTTTAACAATGTTGATTCTGCCAATCCATGAGAATGAAATATTTTCCCATTTATTTACATCCTCTGTAATTTTCTTCCTCATTAACTCATAGTTCTCCCCAATATTTTACTTCCTTGGATAAATATATTTCTAGGTATTTTATTTTCTTTGTTGCTATTGTGAAAGGTATTAAGTGTTTGATTTGATTCTCAGCTTAAGTGTAGTTGGCACAGATGGAAGCTACTGATTGCACACATTGATTTTGTAACCTAAGACCTTGCTGAATTTACTTATCAATTCCAGGAATCTCTTGGCTAAATGTTTGGGTTTTTCTAGCTATGAGAACATATCATCAGCAAACTCTGATAGTTTGATCTCTTCTGTCCTGATTTGGATACCCCTGATTTTCTCCTCTTATCTGACAGCTCTGGCCAAGCCTTCTACATTTCCTTGAATAGTAGTGGTGACAGTGGGCAATGTCTAGTTCCAGATCTAAAAGGGAATGCTTTCAATTTTTCCCATTTGGTATAGATTATTACATTACTCTATATGTCTGCCTTTTTTACCAATATCAAAGTGTCTTAATTCCTATATCTTTATAGTAAACCTTGAAATCAGATAGGATAAATACTCTACTTTGAGGTTAGTTTAAAAATTGCTTTGATTATCTTCTAGGTCTTTTGCATTTTCATACATTCGGCAATTTCACAAAACAAAGGTATGGTTAGACATTAGAAAGTAATGTCTAACATGTTAGACAGTAGAAAGGGTATAATTGACATAATAAAGGATATTGAGTCTTCCAGTGGACACAACCCATCTCTCCACTTAGGTTTTTTTTTTTTCTTTGCAGTTTTTGGCCGGAGCTGGGTTTGAATCCACCACCTCTGGTCTATGGGGCTGGTGCGCTACTTCTTGAGCCACAAGTTCCACCCTCCACTTAGGTTTTTAAAAAAATTCTCCAAATAACATTTGTGTAAAGTCCTTGATGGTTTTTCTTAAATTTATTTCTAAATATTTTTCATTTCTGTGATTTACTGTAAATTTAATTGTTTTCTTCACATTATTTTCCAGTTCTCTATTCCTAATGTAGAACAATATTGAAGATTTTTGTATAGTAATCTCCTATCCTCTGTCTTGTTAAATTCAACTTAATTTTTATAGTAATTTTATAGATTTCCTGAGGTTGTGGAGGCAAAAACTTATGGTATCTACAAATAGGGACACTGCATATTTTTGTTTTTCTGCTTTTTGATGTTTTAAATTCTCTTAGTTGGCTTATTGCAATAAATATGGACTCTAAGACAATGTAAATAAAAGCAGTGAAAATGGCTATTCTTGCCTTGTTCCTGGTAGCATATGGAAATAATTTATATTTTCACCATTAAATGTGATGTTTATTAAAGAGTTCTTTGTGTATCACTGTTAGTTTCAAAAAGTTCTTACTATCCATTATTGGCTGAGAGTTTTGTTGTTTTGATTTTTATTTGTATATAAGAGTGCTGAATTTATCAAGTGCTTTTTCTAAATCTATTACAAAGATCACATAAGTTTTCTTCTTTATTGCATAAAATCATGATTATTAATTAGTTTAAAAACACTGAGTAAAAACCTCACATTCTTTATATAAATACTATTTGGCTGTAATATACTAGTCTTTTTATGTCTGTTAAGGATAAATGTGCTAATGTTTATGTATGTACTCACAAGTGTGACTGGTGTGTACTTTCCACTTTTGTTATATGTTTGTAAGGTTTTCATATAAGGGTTATGTTGCCATCAAAAAAAAAAAAACACTTTTAACAATTTGGACAATTTAAGTGATATGAGGGATGACCTTTCCTCCACAACTTTCTAAAATAGTTTGTATAAGATTGGTATTATTTGCTCTTCCAATATCTGATAAAATTAATCAGTCAACCTACCTGGGATTGGAGGATATTCCTATTTGTAATATTGTTATATAATGTCAATTAATTTTATAGATATAATGCTTTTCAGAATGTCTATTTTTAATATTTCATTGAAATTGTCAAATGTATTGATATGATATTGTTTATAATTTACTCCTAAATCATTATAACACCTGTCAGTCCTGCAGTGAAATTATTTTGCTTATCTTTTATTTTAGGTTATTGCATTTTCTCCCTATGTTTCTTGATCAATTTAATTATGTGTTTGGTAATTTACTTGATCTTTTCAAAGAATCAGCTTTTGATTTGTTAATTTATTGTATTTCTGTTCTATTTCTTTAATTTTTTTTATTATTCCCTCATTTTACTTATTATTGGCTTAATTTGCTCCATACTTCATTTCTTCTTATAACTTGAGACTCTGTATTAGGGGCATATATTTATAATTTTTATACATTCCTGATGAATAAATTGTCTCATTTCTTATTGTAAAATATGTTTTTCATCTCTGTTAATATTCATGGTATATTCATCAATACCTGTTTTTCATCTCTGTTAATATTCATTTAAGTCCATTCGATCATTTATTTAAATAGACACTCTAATCCTCTGATATTTGTATAATACATCATTTCTCCTCCATCAGATTCATACTCTGTGTCTTTATACAAAGGCATATTTAAAATGTAACTTGGGTAAGAAGCATATAATAAGTTGCTTTTTTCTTTTCTCTCTAATCTGCTACACCCATACCAATATAAAAATCGATGTGCCTAATCTGAGTTTATCATTTTATTCATGTTCTGTTTGTACCATTTGTTTTATTTTTGCTGTTGTTCCACTGTTTCTTTTTTTCTGCTTTTCTTGACCCGTTTGAATTTTTCCTAATTTTCCCTTTCTAATTTACCTATTTTCCTTTTGGCTTTATTTGTTAGTCTTTAGAAGTAGCTCTGGAATTCATAACCTTCTTTCCTAACTTTTACAGACTAATTGGAACCTTGGAAATAGTTTTCTTTACCCCCAGTGATTATCTTATAGTGGTCATGTGTATTCAAGGTGAACAGATTTTTAAAAATTATCAATAAATACTGCATATTTTTAATTTTAAGAACTTAAAAGGACAAAAATAGTATGTGATGTGTTTCCAACTATTTTCCATTTCTGTTGGTTTTCTCTCATTATTGAAAATCAAAATGGCACTATAGGTATTATTTCTCTTCATCCTGCAAAACTCCTTTAACATTTTTGTATATAGCATATTTGTTGACAATTAGTTTTCCTTTGTGTGAAAATTTAGACATAGAATTCTGAGATTTCATTTTCTTCCTTTAAAAATACTATTCGACTATTTCCGATTATTCATTGCTTCTGATGAGAAAACTATAGTCATTTATACTCATGTTGTATCATTTTTCTATACCTGCTTTCAAACACTTTCATTGTATACCTTTGTCACTTTTATTTACTAGGTCTAGGGGTGATTTTTAAAAATTTATTCTTTTTTTTTCACTGAAATTTATAGTACATGCTAGACAGGAACAGAATACACATTCTTCTCAAGTGTGCCTTTAACATCAACAAAAATAGATATTATTATTGGACAAAATTTTTAAGAAATGTGAAATAATTGAAATCATGCAAAGTATGGTTTATTAATGTAAGAGATTTAAACCCAAAATCAATTAGAGAAAGATAACTAGAAAATGCCTAATTTTTCAAAAATCAACAAAACATTTCTAAGTAACTGATAGGTCAAAAAGGAATACTCAAGATAAAGTGTAAGATATTTAAAGTGAATGAAAGTGAAAATGCAACATATCAAACTGTGTAGAATTCTGCTACAGCATTACTTAAAGAAAATTTTAGCCCTAAATGCATATGTTAGAAAAGAAGACATCTCCAATCAAAAATTTAAACTTAAGAAACTAGGTAGAGTTGATAACTAAATTCAAAATAATTATAAAGAAGACATAAAAAATTAAGAGACAAAACAACTAATACAATGAAAAGATTGACAAAAAAATAGTGGAAAAGAGAGATTGATTTTAAAAATCTATAAAATTGACGAAACTCTCAAGCAAAAACTAAAGACAATTACCAACATTAGAAATAAAAACTCAACAAGCAAAACCTAAAGACAATTACCAACATTAGAAATAAAAGTGGCTACACCACCTTGGGCCATACAGATACTAAAAGTATAATAAAGAGTGCTAGTTTCTATTGTAATAAATTACCACAAAGTTACTTGCTTCATCCAATAGAAAATGATTCTTATGTATCTGGAGGCCAGAATTCCTAAAGGCAAGGTGTCAGCCAAACCACATTCCTTCTGGGGACTCTGGAAAATAATCTGCTTCTTTGACTTCTGGGCTTCCTTCTTTCTTTGGACTATTTCTTCCAGTTTTATACCGCTTTATCTCCTGGATCTGTCATCATATCCTTCTCTCTGATTCTGCCTCTCCTGCCTTTTTTGTTTCTCTTCTGCAGCTCATAGTATTAAATTGGGCCCTCCTGGATAATCCAGGAAACTTTCCATCCCAATATCCTGAATTTATTCACATAGTAAAGTCAATCATGCCACGTAAGATGGCATATTCACTGGTTCTGTGAAATAAAATGTGTTTGTTAGAGGGTGGACATTACTCTGCCCAGAATATAAAGGCTTCTACAAAAAGCCTATAAATTCCACAAACAGTTGAAATGGACTAATTAAACAAAGAACACAAATTATGGAAATTCACTGAGAGGACACATAACATGAATAATCTTACATTTACTAGAGAAATTGGATTAGTAGTAAAAGCTTTTCAATCAAAGAAACTTTGACCCAGATACTTTCAAAGAAACCTTCGGCACAGGTAGTTTCAATAGTGAAAATTTTCTTTTTTCTTTTTCTTTTTCTTTTTTTGAAACAGAGTCTCACTCTGTCACACAGGCTAGAGTGCTTTGGTGTCATAGCTCACAGCAACCTCAAATTCTTAGGCTCAAGCAGTTCTCTTGGCTCAGCCTCCCAAGTAGCTGGGATTGTAGGCATCTGGCACAACGCCCAGCTGGTTTTTCTGTTGGTGGCAGAGAGGAGCTCGGTCTTTCTCTTCTGCAGGCCAGTGTCTATCATCTGAGTTCAGGCAATCTACCTGGCTCAGCTAGGTAGACTTTCAGTACTCCCAGAGTGTTAGAATTACAGGTAGGAGCCACCACGCATGACCATGATGAATATTTTCAAACATTTAAGGAAGAATAATAGCTTATCTACAAAGAATAACTTTCAAAAAAAAGAAAAAGGACAAAATACTTCCAAACAAATTTTAGGAGACTATCGTCACATTACTATCAAAATGAGCACAGAAGGTGAAAACATACAAAACTATGCAGCAAAAATATTACTGAACATAGACCCCCAAAATTTAGCAAAATGCTAATATATCTATTCTTTTAATATACATTAAAATTTGAACAATATTTTCCCATGAATATAATTCAGTGTTGTAACAAAAAAAAATGTTCATCTCAATAGATGCAGAAGTGTTTGACAAAATTCACCATTAATTCTTGACAAAAAGTGTCAGCGGATTAAGAATAAGAAGGAATTTTTTTTTTTAACCTGATGAGGGTGTCAACACAATCTCTATAGCTACAATGATTCTTAATAATAAAAGACAGAATGCTTATTCCCTAAGATTAGGAACTTGACTCATTCAGAATTGTATTTAAAAATTTATTTTTTCAAGTTTTGTTGAGGGCTCGTTGAGGGTATAAAGAACCAGATTACACTGAGTTCATTTGTTAGGTAAAGTCACTCTTTTTTTTTTTATTAAATCATAGCTGTGTACAATAATTCAATCATGGGGTACAGTGTGCAGGCTTCACATGCAATCTGAGATAGTTTCATCACCCTGATTGACATAACATTCATGACATTTTCTCATTTACTATGTGAAAACATTTTTGATCCATATTTAGAAGTTTTCTCCTGACCCTTCAAATATCGACCACAAGTGTGATCAGGTAAAGTCACTCTTATAATTGTGTCCCTCCACCAAGAGATGTAGCCAGTGTAATAAAGCAAAAAAAAGGGTTAAAATGAATACACATTAGAAAGGAATAAATAACTGTTTGCACAGATGACATTATTATTTACATGGAATTTGATAGATTATTATCTGTATAAAGAATCTACAAAAAGTTCAAAGAAATCATACTTGAGTTTTGCAAGGTCACAGATAATACATAATATACAACAATGTGCTAGTAATGAATTCAATTTGCAAAGTCAATACTATTTATAAAATTCCTCAAAGTAAAATACTCAAGTGTAAATTAAGCATTTTTTTTCCACCATTGAAAACTAGGAAACATTAATTTAAACAAAGAAATAAATGCTATGTGGAGCAATGTAGATTTTACTGGGTTTTAAAATCTGATATTGTTATATTCAATGTGATCCTAGCCAAAATCCCAGTAGACATTTTTATTTCACATCTAATTCTAAATTTGTTTGTCAAGAAGCTCTACCAATCAAAATGATAGTATATAGTAAAGCTTTACTAATCAAAATAATATTGAAACATGCATTAAAATGTCTTCCTCCAGAGGGTATTTGCCTTTGTCTCTAATCCACTTGAAGGAAATATAAACTAAAACTCTACAAAGTATTTTTGACTTTGCAGTTTCAGATCAAAAGGGTAGGAGGATTTTAACCCCAAATCCAAAATGCTAATTTGTATTTAAAATGTTTCATGGAAATTTTTTTCCTAGTTCTTCCGACGACAAAATTTAGGCATGCATGTATCCCAACTCTGTATTCATCTCTGTTTACTGAGGATTTTGTGATTTTGAAGTCTTAACTTCCCTTAAATTCCTCAGTTCAAACTTTCATTCTGCTGAGCAACCTGTCTCTGTCATTTGACCCTTTAGGTTGACCCCTTAGTAAGCCCCAGTCTCTGGGGAGCCAGGGATCAGTAGACAGGTGTAAGACGGATGATATTTGGATGACATTATCTTCATGGAGTCACAGTAACTATATTTTACAATCTGTAATGCACACTTTTTTGCCTACATTTTTGAAGTAAAAAAAAAAAACGAATGTTATACATCAGTAGTACTAATTCCATGTCTAAGGAATTGTTCTGGTGTTTCTTAATTGTTGCATAAAATTTCTTGTACCGGAATATTTTAAAAATTCTAAAATTCCTTTATAAACAAATAAAGTTGAGAAACAAAGTATATTTTGTTCTGACGTTTTGGGACAAAAACGTGGGTACACATTATACACAGGAGCACATTATACAGGGCAAAATATGGTATTTTATAAAATCTAGCTTCTTTACATCTCCTCAATCTTAAATGTACATATTCTTAAAGTTTTAAGAAGATTATCTAGCAATCTCACTTTCCTACTTCACTATATTGTTGGAAAAGCGGGTAGTCCATACCTTTCCTTGTTAAGACCTAAAAATTCCTCTAATGTATATGATACAAAGGCAGAAATGCGTGTGTGTGTGTGTGTCGGTGTGTGTAGTCACTAACAGTTTTTTTTAATACTCTTCTACTATAAAATAAAGTCACGTTTGCTTATTGTTAACCTGGAACATGGAATATATATTTTATAAAGTAATTTTCATTTTTGATTCCTAAATATTAAAGAAAGATGGTAAGAATAACCTTATTCTTACTCATAAATTCAGATTATTTTTATTCTCCAAATATTAAAGTGAAATTATCCCTCATAATTATTATTTTGTTAAATTATCTCATATAGTTCTAATAAATAATAATGTTTTTGTTTGTTCAAGTAATGGGGGGAAAGCAAAGTGTCATTTGGAACCAAATGTGTTGTTTTATCGAATATTAATACATGACATTCTTAAGGTTTTTTTTTTTTTTGGAGACATTCATTTCCATATTAGAAAAAGAATTAAGATAGGGTAATTTTAGCATAAAAAGAAATATTGCTCATTAATAGGCATTCATATCAGATAAAGAAGGTACTGGGTGGGAATATAATTTGGAAGGAGCCACAGATTACCCCAAAGACATGCCTTTATTTCATTCCCATATCACACATATTTTGTTTACTTGTTTTGTTTTTTCAGTTTTTGGCCAGGGCCAGGTTTGAACTAGCCACCTCCAGTATATGGGGCTGGCGCCCTACAACTTGAGCCACAGGCGGCACCCTGTAATGTATGTCTTATGTGGGCCATTGATAGAGTAAGTCAGTTAAAGAGCTACCATATAATCTAATTAATACAGTTTAGAGAAAGACCATAAGAAATAATGTCATGATGTATTAAATAACACAAAATATTCACAAATTGTTTGACAATTTGTAAATATCAGTTTATTTACTTTTAAATATATGTACAACGTTTTCTAAGGTAAATGTTATTTACAGTGTACGGAGAGCTAAACATTGGCTCTCGCATCCTTTCAAGTCGTGTAAAGTGCTCAAGCTTGGCAAGACATTCAAATGAGTCTTTCTGCTTTGAGTTCAGAGATTTAAACTGAACTCAAAGCAGAAAGACTTTGGTTTCTTCTTCTTTGTAGTTCTTCATCTTCGCTAACTTTGCCGAGGACTTCTTTTCTCTTTGGTCATTTTTGTTTAAATTGTTCAGCACTCACTAATTTGCTTTCTGTGTTCTTGACCAGATCTTCCCTCATTCCTACAATGAATCATCTTTTCTACCTTCCCCAGCAATAGAGGTATTCCTGAAATCTTACTCCCTTGTTTAATCCTTACATCTTTCATTATGTCAGATATCACATTTCGAGGACCCCTCCATCCCAAGTATCTCCATCAGTAAAACTTACCCAATCAGATTAGTGTCCGCTTACATTTTTTTTCCCACTTACTGATTTCCTGATCTATATTCTCTAAAAGCCTGAAAGTTTACATTCATCTTTAATGATACTGTTTATATTGTTCACTTTCCTCATTAAAACAATTATAGAGATATACTGATTTTCTCTTAAGAAACATAAACTCTTTGTCAGACATTTCTACCGCTCAATCCAAATTCAAGTCTTCAAATTCTTCTTTCCTTTAAGTGTTATTCCTACGAAATCTGTCCTACACCCATTGGAGCTGTTATCTTCCTTTATTTTTAATTTAAATAGAGTTAGAGAATACAAGTGATTTTTGTTACATGCCTAAATTGTAGAGTAGAGAAGTGTAGGCTCTTAATGTACCTATAACCTAAATAGCAGACTTTGTACCCAACAGAAGCACTATCTTTCAGAAACAGTGTTTCTAGCTTTATTGCTTTGCTGTTCAAACATTTTTATATATGTTATAATATTCAAGTGCTATAGTTTGTTACTCAACATCTTTTATTTATGAAAATTATCTTCAATTCTTGACATTGAAACACACCTTCTTTGAACCAAATTCCACCTGCACCGTGTTCATTTTGAAGCAGCGTCCCTCTACGTCCACACTTTTGTTTTGTCAATTTCTGTCCATGAGATGTATAATTTATAATTATTCTGTCTTTTCCACCTATCAAAACATTTCTCATCATTTAAGGACAAATTAAATGTTGCCATCTCCATGAACTTATTCTATTCTATATTAGTTAGAAGCATATCACCTAATGATAAGCCTAAATTGTATTTAATGCAAAAATTATTTTGTTCATGTATTATTCCCCTATTAACTTTAAGTTCCCTACTCCTGGAACTATTTGCACTCCCTACACTTAGAATTGCAGATTAAATGCAGAAAAAGGTCAAGATTAAATAAAATAAATGCCTTTCAGAAAGGAATCACTGCTCATGGAAAATTATTGTGATTGTCTCTCTTATGGAATTGCTGATTATTTCAGATGCTTTTCAACAAAAGAGAACCTCTTGCTGCATTACTGAGACACCTTATAAAGGAAAACTCAAACTAAAAAAGGACATCAGTGTAGTTTTCCCTACATTTCACTTTCTCCTTTTCTATTACTTCTGTTTGCATTGGTAGAACTAAATCCTATATGCTGGTACTTAGTACAGGGGCTCCTACGTTAGCTTTATTTTCGGGATCCTTATGTTCTCAGCACACCTGGGATACTACAATCCTTTGTTTCCGGGAGCAGTCATCTTGCTGTGTACCTATGATCTCTTAATAACCTTCAGTCTCAAAATCCTAATTTTTCTAATTGACAAATCCAGGTTTAAATTTCTTCTTCAAACCAGATCTCTCAGTTTATCAAAAGCTACAACTAAGGGCACAAGAGAGTAAATTAAAAAAAAAAAAATCTCCTCTATTAAGCTAAAGAGAGAGTGGTTTATCACAGTCATAATGAAAACCGCAACCCTTTTCCAGTTGGGGGGAAACCACCAAATAAACTGATCAGCCACCGCCAGTGCTGACTCAGGCTTTCTTTAGCCAGCAGGCGTCAATGCATGTGTGAGCTATGATTTAGATCTTCTACACCACTAAAAAAACACCTTCGAATGTGATGACTCGGAACTATTTCAACAGGCGAATGCAGTTCATTCCTGGAAGAGCTTACAAAGCAAAAGTTAATGGTCTTTTCCTTTCAGCTCCCATTGACACTGAGAGCAGGTTTCCAATTTATGTAAAATTAAACCAAATTTTTAATTTTTTATAACAGTAAATTATGTAGGCATTTTTCCTAGTGCTACTCATTTTGTGATCAGAAGTCTTTTATGGAAAAGGTGTTTGTATGTCCATTGCGAGCTCTCCAAATTTCCTAATAAAAAGTTGCATACATTTTGCTGCAAGATGCCAGGTTTGAGGGAGTGTGAAACATATTCTGACAGTTTAATTGAAATAGCTATTGACCATGAAGGAGAAGCACCTGTTGCAAAGAAAATAAACAACAACAAAGAATCCCTGCTGAATTTTTAGACAAAGCAGAGAAAATGTAAAAAAAAAAAAAATTCTGTACTCAGTGATAAGAAGTGGTAAATCAAGTGGGAGAATTCTTACCAGAATTTAAGCACCCAGAATCATTGTCCTTCACTGAGCTTTAGGCCAGCCCCTTCAACCTCCTGAGCCCAGTTGCTTCTTTAGCCTGACTTTATCAAGGCAGTATGAGCATCCTGCAAGGGAGAACATAAAGTGTATTGACCTTGAAAGATTCTTGATTAAATATCAATTGCATTTTGAGAGATATACAGAAATAAGAGGATTTAAAATAGGAATCTGAATTTCTCATTTCTTTTAAAAAACTGGAGGACCAGGAAATTTTGAGCTGAGTAGCCCATTTAAGATTTTGCAACATGTCTCTTGCCAACCAAAGTTAGCTTTATTGTTTTACCACTGGACTCTTACATATCCATTCCTTGGTGTCTAATGTATCTACTCCTTGAAAATTTAGTTTTTCAAAAGTATACCCATGATCTATATATTAAAAGATGCTAAAATAATCCTATATATCTTCATGCCAGTTATAAAATCCCTGGAGTTGGCAATGTAAGGATTTTTACTAATGATTACTAATTTCATATGATTTTTTTTTTTATTTCAGGGACCTTACATTCCTAAGACATAAAGGACATATATGTGAGGTACTAACACATGTATTAAAATTGATGTTAGTAAGCCACCATGAAATGAAAAGGAAAAAATGTTAAATATATAGATTTAAAAGTATCTAAATTTAATAGCAAAATTTGATTTTGCATAAATAAACATTGAACAGATAATTGCAAATTAGTCCAATCCAGTATTTGACTTTTATAAACTCAAATGTTGAAAGTAGAAGTAACAGGTGGAATGTAAGGTTCTTCTTAGAATGTGAACAAAGAAAGGAAGGAAGATTTTTTTTTTTTATATACATGTCTCCTTGTGAACTTTCTTTCTTTTTGTTTGTAATTTAGAGAATAATTGTACACGTTTATGGGGGAAGAGTATCTGTTTTAATACATACATTGTATAATACTGAAGTCAGGATAGTTAACATATACATCACCTAGCTGTGTTGAAACATATAACAACCTATTACTAGTGATAGTCGCCCTACTCTGTAATAAAACATCAGAACTTATTCTTCCTATCTAACTGTAACTATTTTACCCTTTGGCCAACCTCTCCCCATGCCTCTTCCCTCCTCCGGTCCTCAGCCTCTGGTAAACATTATTCTACTCTCAGCATCTATGAGGTCAACGTTTGTAGTTTCTACTTGGGAGTAGATCCATCCACCTTTTTCTTTCCATGCCTGGCTTAATACAATGTCCTCCAGGTTCTTTCGTATTGCCCTCAAATGATGCAATTTTATTATTTTTTAATATCTGAATAGTATTCCATTGTGAAAGTATATCGCATATTTTCATATCCTTTTTCTCTTTTCTTCCCTTCCCTTCTCTCTCTTTTTTTTTTCTTAGACAGAGTCTCACTCTGTCACCCACACTAGGGTATCTCAACATCAGGCTAGTTCACAGCAATTTCAAACTTCTGAGTTCAAGTGATCCTCTTGTTTCAACTTCCCAAGTAGATGGGACTATAGGTCCCCACCATAAAGCCTGGCTAATTTTCTAATTTTAGTGGAGACAGGGTTTTAGACTGGAGTGACAAGTAGTCTCTGGAATCTGTAATTGAGTCTGTGTGTCGTGTTCCCCTTAGCCAGGGCTCAGATGGGCATGGCTCCCCCTGGGATTTTCTGTGGGTAGGACTAGTGCCTGGACTATGGACAAGCGACGCTAGAGCTGAGTATACAGGGAGACAGGATTGCATCTCAGTCTGCAGCAAGGTGCATGATTGACGGGTCTGCCAATGGGGCACAGGCCGGCCTTCTCAAACTGACTATTCTCAATCTTGGCTCCAGCAAGGTTTCACAACTTCTTATCAGAATCTCAAACTTTCAGCAAAGGCACTTTGTTTCTGAATAGCTCCAAATCCTTCTTTTGTGGGGAGATGAATGCTGGAGATCTTCAATTTTCCTATCTTGCCAATGTCATTCTAGGGGTGATATTCTTTAAAATAATCTTTATTGACTTTATTTTTGTGCTTGGTGAATGATGGCTTGGTTTTTTTTTTTTTTTTTTCATCACTTTAGGATATTATAAACCATTACTTCTTAAAATAAATCTTTAGTCAAATTAGCTGTCATATCTCCACTGATACCTAGATTTGATCTCTTTGATGAATTTTCCATTTTTCTTTTACACTTTTCTTTTTTCCCCTCCTTTTGTCTCTGTAGGCCCAGACACTTTATAAGGTTTGTGTTTAACAGTTTTCTAATTCCAACAAACTATACTACAAAACTCCATATATAACTTGTCCAAATACTGCCATTAAAAGTCAAAAAGCCTGTATACACATAAAATAAAACAATGACGTGATATACAAGGTAAGACAATTAAGTTTGCGAAATATCCTATAAAAAGTGCTATGCACCCGATTGCTGAGTATCACCATGGTGACCTTTGAGGTACCACCCTTGGGAAGCTATACATTAATGCCAGTGCCTGGTCCACCCTTAAAAGCTCTTTTTGCAGGTGAGTTTAAGAACTTGTATGACCTCATAGAATGATAGCTTTGATGGCCAGTCCAGAAAAACATTTCCAAACTGCTTTGAAGCAAAAAGGATTATAATTCCAAACTGTCATGTATATGATGATAAAACCATTATCTATGTTCATCAAGTAAAATAAATGATAAACTAATAAAGACAGAGAGAACACAAACACAATTTGAACATGACAATTTGTGGTTTAATCGGATTTTATGTTATTCATAACAAAAATATTTATTACAAAGTCCCAAAGTTGCAGATGCTGAAAGAGATGTGGAGAGAGGGGAACACTTTTATACTTTTGGTGGGACTGCAACCTAATATCTCTTTAGTAGGAAGTATGGAGAATTCTAGAAGAACTCAAATCAGACCTCCCTTTTGACCCAGCAATTCCACTATTAGGCATCTACCTGCAAGAAAAAAATAAATCCTTTAATCATGAAGACATTTACAGTAGATTGTTTAATTTACAATTGTCAAGATATAGAAACAACTTAATTAAAATTAAAATATATAGAAAATTAAAGAACATAATCATTCTTCAATTCCT
Organism: Arctocebus calabarensis; assembly: GCA_963573935.1. Lineage (NCBI taxonomy): Eukaryota > Metazoa > Chordata > Mammalia > Primates > Lorisidae > Arctocebus > Arctocebus calabarensis. Next base: position 7,392 of record CAUYON010101161.1, on the reverse strand, counting down.
ATTGTTTAGAATAAGCCACCTTTAAAACTCTTGGCCTACTTTCCTTGGATTTTATCATTATGTATTTTTTCATAAAAGTTATATATGGGCCAGTCACGATTACTCATGCCTGCATTCCTAGCACCGTGGCAGGTTGATATGGGAAGATTGCTTGGGGACAGGAGTTCAAGACCAGCATAAATGAGAGAGAGACTCCATCTCTACCAAAAATAGAAAACTGGCCATCGTGGTCTGCATCTGTAATCCCTGCTTGTCTGGAGGCTGACAATAGTAGGATCTCCTGAGCCCAGGATTTTGAGGCTGTAAGGAGTTATGATCAAGTCACTGTATGTTAGCCTGGGCAACAGAGAGAGAACTTGTCTCTTTTCTCAATAAAAACAAAGAAATAAACACAAAGTAATATATGATCATTAAATAAAATTTATATAATAGAGAATAACAGGGAAAATAATGATCAAATAAAAACAATATATATCACAGCATAGAAAGTATCATTTACTTTAGATGACTCTTATTACAAATAGAGATGAAGAGAGAAGATTACATGGTTAGAAAGAGGGTACTCGAGATTAAAACCTCGGTTAGCCAACACCTGAAACTGGAGTTTGTCTTTAGAGAATACAGATTCTCCACTCGTGATTTCTGAGGAAATTTGCTCCTCTATTTCCAAGTTGTGATTTTTATTCGTATATAACACTATAAAATAGCTATCGGTAACATTTCTGTCGATCATTACCTTTGGTTTTATAGCCCATTATTTTCAGTTACTGTGTAGCTTTTATTTTATGTCTTAATAAAAGACCTTTTATATTTTTAAATTACTGTTTTCTTCTTATAGCCAATAAGCTTTATATTCTTAAAATTTAAACACTTTCTGAACCAGTTCATTATAACCATCCAATATAAAGGTGAAGCACCAAGCCAAGAACATGTCTTAGTTATACTGTATTTAATGCTATGGACGATGTCTTTTCAACATTATATATGATAGAGAAAAGCATACATTTCACAAAATCACATATTGTAATGAGTGTTCTTGCTTTGCTATGGTTCTGTAAAACCTAAACAATTGTCTTGAAAGTTTCTGGAGGTTTACGAATCTGTCTTATCCTTTGGGGTAGAAGTGTCACAATATCATAACTTTTTATTACACTGGCCATAGATTTTTTGAGGACACGATGTTCTGAACAGGAACAAGAGAAGAAATTGGTCTGATTAGGCTGTTCTATAAATTCATCACAGCTGGACTAATTTGATCAAAAGTCATGGTTCAGATTATATTTATATGTACTGTATACATCATGTAGTAGTGGTTGGGTTGTATTTCCAAATATCCCTGGTCCTTATGTCCTTAAGGATACTGTAGGTTTTAGAAATATAACTCATCTAAAAGTCACACCAATTCACTTCTCTCACTATACATTTAAACCACTGGGTTCCCTTGAACCCGAGAGTTTGCGGTTGCTATGAGCTATGACACCACGGCACTGTACCCAGGGTGACCGAGTGAGACTCTGTCTCAACAAACAAACAAACAAACAAACAAGCAATTAGGGTCCAAAGAGGCGCCTTTCAGAAGAGTAAGGGCTATAGCTTGTTAGTGTTAGAAATGGAACAAAACCCAGATAGAGCTTTTAATGTCTAACCAAGCTCCCCTCTTCTCACTCCTGCAATATTGATAAACCTAACTTCTAATTATATTTCCTTTTCTTTAGACCCAGGGAAACTCCTCTTAATATACACATGAGTATACTAATTGATTGACCATTATGGATGTGCTGGATACTGTTTTCTCATGTAGCTGTAATTAATCAGGATTTTTTTCATTCTATTAAATAATTGCATTGTATTAATTTTAAACTAATCCCTCACAGGTTTTTGATATTTTTTAATAAAGGTCAGTGAGCTATGGAAACATTTTTGACAAAATCCAACAATTTATTTCAACCAGGTGCAAGGATAAACTCTAATAGCAATATTGAGTTGACTTTTTGCTAAAGTTCCAACTTCATATATTTTCACCTTAAATAAATATTACTTCACATAGCCATGATACCATCCAAAGTATTGGAAGCATTCAATAAAATGCTTAAATAAAATATTTCATCTTATTTCAAGAATTTAAGTCTGATGCAGACAAAAGTGAGTCCTGGCAAATATCCCCATCTTAAAATAAGTTTGTTTTTTGATTTTTTTTTTAATTGAATCATAGCTGTGTACATTAGTTCAACCATGGGGTACAGTGTGGGGGCTTCACATGCAATCTGAGATATTTTATCAACCTGATTGACATAACATTCATGATTTCAAAGTAATCTCAATAGAATCCATATTATTTTTCCAAACACAGTAGAAGAGCTATCTACATTTTAAAATTTATTAAGTAGCAAATATAATTTGGCAAAAAATAGACTATTGCCATGATCATCATCACCATAGTCATCATCTTCATTCATTACAACAGCTCAAAGCATTAACATGGAATTGCCTTTTTACACGATGATGTATTCTCAGAAGTACTCCCTACTAAGTTTTGACTTATTTCAGTGACATCATTGAGTGTAGAATTGGGAAGGGAGGTGCAGAGTATACTTTTCTGAGCCATTTTGAATTGGTCCTGGAAAATAATAAATAAATCATAATTTGAAAGTAAATATCATTGGATAAAGTTTTGTAAACATAGAAATATTTTCATGTTCTAAATACAAGTTATTTGCATTGATTATTAATGCCTTTTCAATACAATGTAGAAAAATTTAGGCTCTGCGAAGAATGACAGGATTTCTCACACTCTATCTGCTGAGCCAAAGGGCTTTGCATGTTATGCAAGTAAGGTTTCTTTGTGTTTACTACAAATATAATTGCTTTTGCTTATAGTGTACACTATAATACAAATCTTGACTATATGGTATGTCAATTAGATGTTCTTTAAAAGACAGTGGGGTGAATAGAAACAAAGAAACTGTAAGCAAAGACAAAATAAGGTAGGATGGCTGATGGACTGTATTTAATTCACAAGTTACAATGTGACCCCCAAGATACCTTTAGAAAGCAGAAATCTTCCAGGGAGGGGGAAAAATTGTTCTCTGACACATAATAAGCTTTTCTTGGTGCACATATAGAAGATTCTTCAGTCAACAGCAATTTTGCATTCAACTCCATAGAATGCTATCACCTTTGGTTTGATTGTTTTAGAACAATAGTTATAAAGTATGACTTTTGGCCCCACATTTTGCTTAAATTCACCTATTACTTGATCCAATAAAATTCTTTTCTTAATAATATTAAGGTAATATGGTCTATCTCACTGTGTAGATGTTCAAGCTGCTAATACAAAAGCAGTGGTGCGAAAAATCACTGATGTGTTAATGAGAACTGAGGTACCAAAAGGTACAAATAGTTATTGTAATTTTTTCTGCTATGTTCATGGAAAAAATTATATAAAAAAAACTATTTCAACTAAGAATGTCCTTAAGTGATGTTTATAAAATCTCTTCTTTTGAGAACATGACTTTTTAATATTCTAACCAACAAAAATGGAAAGCCTGCATCCAACCCATTTCTGCTGCCCACACAAGCCTGGTAATTATATCAGAAAAAGAAATTGTGCAGGGCACCACCTGTGGCTCACAGAGTAGGGCACTGGCCCCATATAGCAGAGGTGGTCAGTTAAAACCCAGTCCTGGCCAAAAACTGCAAAAAAAAGAAAAAAGAAAGAAAAAGAAATTGTGCAAGCATATGACCTGCAAGCTCAAGTAGTCATCTGTTCTTATTAAGCATCATTTTTCCTTGAAGGAATGACTAACAAACCATTGGCACTTAGAATTTTGTGTTTTGAAGGAATAGAACTCCTTACTTCAAAGTAAACAACAGTGTGCATTGTCAAAGATAAAAATTTAATTTGAAAAGAAACTAAATCTTGCAAAACTTTTATCTACCATTGTGAGCTTGACAGCTTCTGAATACATGAAAATATTTCTGATGAGCTAACTGGTATTAGGAACATATGGTTATTAAAATTTAGTTTACTAAGGTGTACCAACTCTTCTGAAATTTACAGAAACCAGTACCTAATAATTTTCCAAATGAATAATGGTTTTACAAAAAGAATCAATTTATGTCCAAGAAATACCAGTGGAGTTTAACAGAATGGGAGTTCATTGACAAAATCTAAGTACCCAATAGTAACTAACTTTTAAGAAGTTACCATTTGTTAAATTTTGTTATAATACCAAATTAGACTGCAACAATCATAAGGCTGTTAACATACTCCTCTCTTTTTCAATTACACATTTGCATGAGTCCAGATTGTCTTCATATACTAAACCAAAACAAAATATCACAACAGATTGAACATAGAAGCAAACATAAGTTTATATATATGTATATATATTTCTTACTTTTTCTTTTTCTTTTTTTTAGAGACAAGTCTCACTTTATTGCCCTTGGTAGATTGCCGTTGTATCACAGCTCACAGCAACCTCCAGCTCTTGGGCTTAGGCGATTCTCTTGCCTCAGCCTCCTGAGTAGCCGGGACTACAGGCGCCCACCACAATACCCGACTACTTTTTTGTTTCAGTTTGGCCAGTGCACTATTTGAACCCACCACCTTTTGTATATGGGGCCAGGGCCCTACTCACCGAGCTACAAGCACCCCCCACATATTTTTTAAAAATAAACTATCTATACATATGACGGGGAGGGGAGAGAAAAGGAGAGAAAGAGAGATAATATACATATACTGGGCACAAAGAAAAATTAAGACCAACACACCATTGATTGATTAAAAATTGGCTCATTGCCATCCACTGGACTATTTACAAAGTAACAAACCCTGTCACTTCCTCTGGAGCCATTGCATTTATTTTAAGACGTTAGCTTTTTCTTCACCTATGACGGACAACGTTGAAGTCTCATAGTGTGCTAATGGTCAATGTAATGACCAATGTAAACTAGATTTCTACAACTTACTGAACACCATAATAAAAAAGTACTATAATATTCTGGGCACATTGTCATAAAACAATTTTATATGTTGCATTTATTGGTTTTCAGTGGATATAAATGCGTGCAGTGTTTTAGATTTTTTAAATCAAGGAATTTTAAAACAAGGAAGCAACATCTTTTATTAAATTGATGAATTTCCAGAACAAGACTTTTAAATGCATGAGGGTTTGATATCTTGATTACTTAGGTTCTTTAAAATAATAAAAGAGTTGATGCATGGAACTTGATTAGAATTCAATAGAATTTATGGTGGAACTTTACTAGATCAGCCTTCTTACTCAAAGTTATGGTAATTAAGGGTAAAATGTATTTTCAGCAAATATTTTTTATGTATGGCCCAACTAGTGGACTAGTTATGCCTGGAATTGTAATGAAATTAGCATTTACAAAAACATTATCTGTAATGGAAACATGAAGTAAAATCTGAGTATATTTTTGATTGATTAATGTTAGAGGCACAAGTAACATAAAAATAATTTAAATCATTGATTTTATTTCTGCCACAGACTTAATCTAAGAATTTTTGAGGAAAGCATCAGTACCCATAGTAGGCTACAGTTTGTTTGCTTTTTATGACTGATTCATCCATACTTGTGGCAATTTATTGCTAAAAAGCAAAACAAAACTCCAAACACAATTTAGAACGTAAAACCACATAGATTTATCTGTCACACATTTCATCTCTTACTTGTATTATATAATTTTTACTTCTTCCTGAAAGAATGACAAGGGTCCAAGAACAGTTGTATAAGTAAATTTATACAAAAATAATTTATATTTCTTACATAGTGGAATGCTGTTTAAGGTCAATAATTACTGTGTCACTATGTACTTGTGATTAAGTTAATAAAAAATTTTAAACCGGGGGGAGGAGCCAAGATGGTGATCTGTAGCCAGCTTTCCACAGAGGTTTCCATCCAGAAGGAGAGTTAAAGGACAGAAACTCAGCAAGAAAGCCGATGGTTTGGATCTGAGCCAAAAGAAAAGGTCAAAGAGCGCACATCAACCCTGCTAGGGTGACCTGAGAACCTGAGGACACAAACAAAAAGGTACAGAGCACATCACCAAGCGGATGGGAGTCCCCTCCCCCATGAGACAGGTTTGCAGTATACTCCATACCTCCATACAAACAAGCGAGCAGAGTTCAGATGTCCTCCCACTCTACCCCACGGCAGAGACCCTCTAAAAACCAGACCTCCTTCCCCTACTAGGGTGCCGCAGCACTCTCCACCCAGGCATAAAACTGTATATACTCTTGACCTGCAAGTTGGTGTTCCTGGTGTTCCCCTCCATTCTCACCCCGAGGTCTGGGGGCCTGTTCCCCACAGAGTCCAGATTCTTGGAGATTTTCTTGAGGGGTGTGGATGGGCACAAACTTGCTGAACTGTGCTGGCTTTCTGGCTCACAGTGGTGAAAGGGGAGAGAGTCGTGAGGAGACCTGGCTGGTGGGAAAGTCTCCTGAGGTACGAAACAGCAACCAGCTCCGGGAACAATAGCTGGAGAGCTGCACCCCTGGGGATGTTTTGAGGAGACACTCCCAGTCTTCTAGGCGGTCAGGGGAAGCAGCGGCTTCGCTGGTGCTGGTGAAGGCAGAGCGGACCGGTAACCAAGGCATGTGAAGGATTTGCCTGAGGCTGTACCGGCTGAGACACAGAGCAGGGATTAGAATACTCACAGAGGGGCAGGTTTGCTTAACCTGGCCCTCAGGGGATGAAAGCTGAGACAAAGGGCTGGAACTCACAGACTGAGTAAAACCCATTTGCAACCCCAGTCTGATCAAGGAAAATAGCCTTGACAGAAATAAATTCTGTGAACTTGTTCTGTTCCAGCAACAATATCAATCAGGGACAGGGCTGGAACTGAGTGAATCGCCCCAGTCCCTGTTAAATACCCAGGTTGTCAGGCCTCACCTCCCCCTGCCAAACAGTGACAGGGAGTAGCAGACTGGTTGTGGAGCCACAGACCTCACTGTGACCCAGGCAGGCACAAACCTCTGGAGCATCTGCTCATTGGAGGAAACTGGATCACATCTGTTACCACTGACTGGGTGTGACAGAGGGGCAAGGTTGGGAAGGAGGCATCAACCCTCCCAGACTAATTTACTTGCTGGGGGGGTCCCCTCCTGAGCTCACAGAGCATCGAAATGAATTATACAAGAGCTTCCAGTGGATCCCTGCTATCTAGCTGCCAGAGACTTTTTTAACTCTTCCATTTGAGATTGGTGCTGGCTAGGACAATTGATTAGGACCTCTTCAGTTGGGCTAATCACCCGAGGACTTTCCAAAGTAGTACCCTAGGTGTGTGGTAGTGGGAAAGTTTGATTTGGCTTTTCAATTGTTGCCTGTAGGGGGTGTGATGAATTAACTCTGGTATTCCTTCACAGCT
>CAUYON010101156.1:0-13177 GCA_963573935.1 Arctocebus calabarensis | reverse complement strand
ATGCTGGTCTCGAACTCTGTGAGCACTGGAAATCCACCCGCCTCGGCCTCCCACAGCGCTGGGACTACAGGCGTGAGCCACCACGCAAGGCCACTCTGAAGGCTTGGTGGAGTGCTGTGGCATCATAGGTAACAGCAACCTCAAACTTTTAGGCTCAAGTGGTTTTCTTATCCCAACCTGAGACTACAGGTGCCTGCCACAACACCCGACTATTTCACTTTTTCTCAAGCTGGTCTCAAACTCCTGAGCTCAAATAATCCACCAGCCTCAGCCTCCCAGAATGCTAGGATTACAGGTATGAGACACTGCACCTGGCCTCACAAGTGAATTTTAAATTATGATTTATTGTTAAAACATAGCACCAATAAAGTTTTTCTGAAAATGGCTACATAGAAAATATTATAGGCTTGTGGGCAAAGAAATAAAACTGAGGTTATTATGGTTTCTTTTATTTTTTGCTTTTTTGTTTAAAACAGGTTATTATGTATATAATGTTATTATGTGTATAACAAGAGAAAAAAGATTTTCTATAAATCTTTATTGACAAAATTAAAAATATGGTAACAATTTAGTGTAATTTTATAATACATGTCTGTATGTGTGAAAAATGGAATTCTGTTTTAGAGTAGGAGAGCAGTTTACTTAATTGGAGTTGAAACCTAATGTTTCCTATCATCAGTATCGTTTGCAAACTTTAATCTATTAATGCAGATCTACAATGAGATTTTACATATTTAACCTTTGAAAATGTCTTTTCACATAGATAAGTACTGCCAAATACTAATATCAATCCATGAATATATGGTTTTGTGTATACTCATAGACTAAAAGACATTTTTAGAATTCCATCAGCTAAAAGTCTAGAATGCCTTTTAGCTTGTTATTTCATTGCAAATCACTTCTAATTAAAGTTCTTCAACTGCATGGTTAAATGGATTTTGGAATATGGAAATTTCCTTTGCACTTGGATCAAGATTTGAAAAACACTGCTATAATTTCAAATCTGAAAAAAAAAATGTCTCTAGAAATTTGTATACGAATGGGGATATTACTTTAAATAAAGTTTTTTTGAGAGACAGAGTCTATTGCCCAGGCTGGAATGCAGTGGCACAGTCATAGTTCTCTGTAACCTCAAACTCCTGGCTTCAACCAATCTTCCCACCTCAGCCTCCCTAGTAGCAAGAATTAGTCATGTACCACTGTGCCTGGCTATTTTTTCAATTTTTTGCAGAGATAGAATCTCACTATGTTACCTACGCTAGAATGCAAAACGCCTAGCATCAAGAGGTCTCCCCTCTCAACCTCCCAAAAGCACTTGGGATTACAGGTACTACTAGCCCAGACATTTTTTTAAACTTTGACAGTTCAAGTAATATATACTATAGCTTAACATAGCTTGCAACTCAAACGATATTCTCATTGAAAAGACTTTAACACCGTAAGTTTCACATATAAGCACTGTTTTGTTTCATAATTTTAGCTTGAAACATTTTCAAGCCTGCCACTAAAACTAATTCCAAAGCCATTCAGAGTTCAATAGTAATGGTTGAACATGATTTTTCAGACTACTATGAATGTGGTTTACTTGAGGGCTGTGCAAAAGGCCGGCTAGATTTCATCCATGGGCGAAAGGGCCATACATAGTTTGCTGACCTTTGTTCTAGAAAGTCTTAACAAATTGTATTCTCAGTAAATGTTAAGTGCCTCTCTCTTTTTTTTTTTCGAGACAGAGTCTCACTATGTTACCCTCAGTAGAGAGCTGTGATGTAACAGCTCAAGGCAACCTCTAACTCTTGGGTTTAAGCAATTCTCTTGCCTCAGCCTCCCAAGTAGCTAGGACTTTAGGCACCTGCCACAATGCCTGGCTATGTTGTTGGTTGTTGTCATCGTTGTTGTTTAGCAGGCCCAGGCCAAGTTTGAACCCATCAGCTCTGGTGTATGTGACTGGCACCCTAACTACTGAGTTATAGGCACCAAGCCATAAGTACCTATTTTTCCACAACTTTGCAACAAGAGATATGATTTTTAAAAGTATATTCAGTTTGAAATTATATTTTCATTTTGCATTAATTTGAATAAGGTAAAATTATTTTTCATGATTATAGACTGTTTATATTTATGTCTTCATTGTAAAGGGACCATATTTTTCCCCATATTTGTAAATTTTCATTCCTTAAATCATTCTGTATACCAAAGAATCCTAAATCTAAATCCTTTGTAGTGTCTCTACTTACTTGTTCACTATAACTTTCCAATGCTTTCTTCCACATATCTAACACTTCTTATTGAAAGATCTGTTATTGCCTGGTAGAGCTATGTTTTGTCAAGCTTCTTTGTATATATACATCATATGTCATACATTGTTGCCTTTTCTCCAGTTTTCACCCTTCTGTAATTCTTATTCATCCTTTAAGACACAGATCAAAGATCAGTTCCTCCCCTTTGGCTCTCTAATATTCTGTATGAATATCTGCCATAAAATCTATGACACTTTTATGTAATTAACTATTGGTTTGAGAAGTGGTATTATAACTGATCTCTCTATACTCCAGAACAGTACCCAACACTTAGTAGGTATGAATTATTTGTTAACTGAATAAGTTCAAAATAATATAAGTAGTATTGATAATATTAACAAACATATACAGCAGACATATAAAATCAAATAGTTTAGTATCTTGTATACAATCTTAGAACAATATAATTAAATTTTGGAGAATCTCTCTCAGATATAATAGCAATTAGATTTTTATTCCCTGACAAAATTGAGTATGTCAAACACTTTATTTTAAAAACCTGTCCCCTTAAGTCCTAAAATAATTTATTTAAATGACTGCTTTTAGTTATACATAGTAGGTATGACTCCAATTCAGAAAAATTTGCTTGTACTAGAAAAGAATAAGAAATTTAAAATACAAAACAGAATATTCATTAGACATTGCTATTCGATAATCTGAGCAATAAGTTTCTTTCTTTCAAAATCACTTTTGTACCATGGGCAAGATTAACTTTGGATTACTCTTTTATTTTGCTTTATTTCCAAAGGATATCCATTACCTTGCCCTAGATAAGGGTGAATTGGCACTAGCTGAAGTGGCAAGAAAAAAAGCTAGTGACATTGCTGCAGAATCAATAACCTCTGGAGTCAGTAAGTATTAATGCTGTTTTCTTAAAGTGCTTTTTGTTTTAATCAATACTCAATATCATTTCTATTTATGTTTGTAGGGCATGGTTGGTTAATTTGAATTACTTTGTGCCTTTAAAGAAAGAAGAAGGAAGCCTTGACAAATAGTACAATACTGATATGCAAGTTGGAATTGTATAAATGTGTAAACTGACAAACAGCAAACGCTATAGTCACTATTTAGTAAAAAGGACTGTTACTAAAATTAACCAACACAGAAATTTATATAATCCTTTATTATACACAGACATATCATATCTGAAAAGAATTCTGTCCTATATTAGGCAAAGTGTTTCATATGGGATTTTAAATTTGATGAGTGATTTATTTCCATTTAGAAGCCATTAGGCATCTTTCAGTGCAGTATTCTAAAGACAGAAACCTTAGATTTAAATGAAAAGTCCACTTAAACCTTACAGTATAAAAGAAAAAAATTTTAAGTACTATCATATCAACACTAACTTCCTTTTTTAAAACTCAATTATCTAAGGTCACTCAATATGGCAGTATTGATACTTAGAAATCCATTTCTTATTATTCTTCATATTTGTTACTTCTAAACTAGGCAAAGGAACTTCAGGACTGTAATAGAACTCATTTCTCCATGGAAATCCTATGAAACAGAAATTTTAAATAGATTTTTGTATGTATACTGCCATTGTGTAGGAATGTGTCTTGTTTGGGAGCATTCAGGAGTGGTGGTTACATAAATAAAACCCGTTTATGAGTCTGCTAGGCTCAGAAAATGGAGTCTGTGTCCAGCCCTGTGCAGGGATGGGAGGGACCTACATCAGTTCTCCCTCTGAATGGAAGACCTCACTGCCATTATGGAAAAGGAAAAACGGATCTTACCGCTTCCTGCTGGAAATGGGTGAAGAAAAAAAGGGGGGCCCTAGGTGCCCCATGGAGGAGGCTACTCCAGGGCTCCATGATAAAATAGGCTTCTGGATCAGAACTGTCATCCCCACCTATAATCTGATGGTATCAATTCTAGAAGAAATGAATTTGGTTAGCATTTTATGGGAGAGCCATTGGAAGTTAAATATTGTCTCTCTTTCCAAATGGCTGGGCATGTAAAATGAGAGAAGCATATTTTGAGTCAGTATATATATTGGCTTGTATCTCCCAGTTTCTAAGGTGCAGGTCTCAACACTATTAAGCTAGTTGTGCCCTGGTTCCTGATAGGAGAGACCCACTCTCGATTATTGCATATTGAGTAACTACAGCATAACCTTCTTTGCAAATTCCATGTTATATGAAAGAATTCCCTTTGGTATATAAAAATCATGTCAGGACTAGATAAGAGAGTGTCTTATAATCCTTGCTGGCTGCACAGGTTCTTGCTAAAATTTGTTAGCAATTATATTCTATTTCCTCATTGGAATCAGGAAGGAAAATGGCAGGATTTAAAGTGGCACAGGTGCACATCTGTAGCCTCAGCCCTTCTAATAATAAAGCTTGATATTTAAGGAGGCAGCTGTCTGACAGCCAAAGATTATCTTTTGAATCTAAAAGTCCAGTGAGGTCATGAATAGTGTAAACAATTAAATCTCTTTCCAAAGTTAGCTTAGTAGCCTCCTGGGTAAAGAGGGCCACAGCTGCTACTACTCATAAGCAGTGAAGCCATCCCGTAGCCACTGTATCAATTTCCTTACTACAGTAAGCTACAGCTATTGTCTGCGAGCCTGAGTTAAGACTCCTAAGGCAATTCCAGCCCATTCTGTAACATACAGATTAAATTGTCTAACAGAAAGACTCAAAGCAAGGACTTGTAAAAGAGCATTTTTCAACTATTGGAAAGCTTTATCTGCTTCTGGTTCCCATTCCAGGGTGACCAGATCTTCTTTTGGTGCAAACTTTTCATGGAGCTAGTGTTTTTTAGAATTTACTTTCTACAACTTGCAGTTGAATTACACCTTTGCATACTTTTGTTCCTATTAAAGGGCATAACAAAATAGCACTAGCTATTAGAAGATAATAACCATTCTGAGAAGTAAAGGATTCAGATATTTATGCTTTACTGCAATTGTCCTCCATATTCATGATTTTACTTTCTATGGTTTTTAGATACCTACAGTCAACTACAGTCCAAAAATATTAAATGGGAAATTCCAGAAATAATTCATAAGCTTTAAAGTACATGCTATTCTGAGTAGTGTGATGAAATCTCACAATGTCCCATTCTGTCCTGCCCAACACGTGACTCATCTCTTTGTGCAGTGGATGTACATTGTATGCACTACTTGCCCATGAGTCACTTAGTAGCCATCTCAATCATCAGATGGACTGGTGTAGTATTACAATGCTTGTTTTCAAGTAACCTTTTTTTTTAGTTAATAATGTCTCCTTGGTGCAAGAGCAGTGGTGCTGCCAAATCACATATACCTAAGAGAATCCATAAAGTGCTTACTTTAAGTAAAAAAGGTAAAAGTACTCAACTAAATAAGGAAACAAAAAGTCATATAGAGCTTGCTAAGATGGTATAAACAAATCTTCTATCCATGAAATTGTGAAGAAGGAAAAAGAAGTTCATGCTAATTTTGCTCATGCAAAAGTAAATGGCATAATAAGTGGTTAACATGGAAATGGCATTAAATTGGTAGGTGGAAGACAAATAGAATCATGTTCAGATTGACAACACACAGTCAGGTTTGGTAATAGCCACTATTTCATGAATCTGCTGGGTCTCTGAACATATTCCCAATGGATGGTAGGGGTAGTTCCTCTACTCTTAACCTCTTCCTTATTTCAGTTCCACACTCAGAATGACATCAATTTTCAATGACAATGAAAACTGAGTAGGAAGCTCTGTCCTTTGTTTTCCTATAGTTACATCCAAAACTCAGAAACTGGCTCACCTAGTCTTCTAGGAGCTCTGGAAATAGTCAGATGTGGTCTCTAGCAACCAAGGTGGCACCCAATCAATAAAAAGCCACCATAAAAACAGGAAATTTCCTGGCATTTTTACTTGCTCTTACCCAGTGTTGCACTATCTTGATCTGGAGGACATGATGACTGAGTTTCCACTTCCCTCCCTTGAACTAGAGAGAGCAGAGCAAATATCAGTTGCAATGTTCTAATCCAACTGGATGCCACCTGAAGGGCTGATTTCTATTTTGCCTAACTTGGATCTCAGGTAGAGAAAAATAGGTACTCCTTATGAAAGATGCAGAGAGTCTACAGACTTGCAGTTGCCTGGGGCAAGAAATTATAAGTGAAGAGACATACAGTAGACAATCTGAAGTCCTAAGAGGAAGCTAAAATAAGACTCTCTGAGAAATTGTTCTGCAATGAACAGGTATATACCAATCTGCCTCAAAAGATGAAGAAGCTGAATGGCCAAAGAACTGACAAATTCAGCTTCTGAGAAACAAATATTTAATAGAGATTTACAGACAGAAGCTATGTCTTCAATGGTCACATGATGTGGATCCCTATACCCACCCTACAGAAAGTATCCTTTATATAGCAAGCTTTTAGGGTAAAGATGTGTAGTTGGACATATCTTGGACTTTCTTGCCAAAACTTGTTATTGCTCCCAAAATGGGGATTGCTGTGCTACAGGCATTTTAAAGACCTTACTTTACTATGCAGGAGTTAAATATTGGTCATCATAGCAGTTTCAATCAAGATAGTGTCACTATTGCCATGCAATAGGTATTTTCCTACAGAAATAAAGACATTCAAAAGTAGCCATGTATAGAGGGAAATTGAGAAAGCCACACACAGACACAGCAAGATACATTATCAGAAAAGACCTAAGGAGAAAATAAACTTTTATCTCAGGCCAATCCCTAGATTTAGAGCAAGCTTAGCTATTGGTAGGACTGTCCTAGCACAGAGCCAGTAGGCAAAGACTGGGGAAAATGGCTGTTTCAAGTGCTCAATCTCTCTCTCTCTCTCTCTCTCTCTCTCTCTCTCTCACACACACACACACACACACACAGAGCATACAAAGAAACAGGAAAACATGGCCTATTCAAAGCAACAAAAAACAAAATCAATCAGGAGAAACTGTCCCTGAGAAAGCAAGGCAAACTTACTGGCTTATGAAGACTTTAAAACAGCTGTCTTTAATATGCTTAAAGAACTGAAGAACAGTAAGAAAACAACATATGAAAAAATGAGAATATCAACAAAGAGAAATTATAAAAAAGAACTAAACAAATTCTGGAGCAAATGAAAAATGGAATAACTGACTTTAAAAATTCGGTAGGGAGGTATTATAATACGTTGGAGAGCGCAGAAGAATTAACCAACTCTAAGATACTTGAAATTATCAAGTCTGAGGACCAGTACAGATTAAGAAAAATGAAGAGAACATAAAGGACTTGCAGAACAACATCAAGTATTCCAATGTACTTATTATGAAAATCCCAGAAAGAGAGAATGGGACAGAAAGATTATCTGAAGAAATAAGGGCCCAAACCCTCCCAAATTTTAGGAAAGACATGAATCTACAAATCCAAGAAGCTTAATGAACTTCAAGTAGAATTAACCCAAACATTTCAAACATTTTACCCAAAATGTTGAAAGACAAAGAGAGAAGCTACTCGTCAGATAGGAGGAATTTTCAGTAAGATTATGAGCTGATTTCTCAGGAGAAACTTTGGAGGCAAGAAAACTATAGGATGGCATAATTAAAGTGCTAGAAGAAAGTCAACCAAGAAGTTTATAAACAGCATGACTGTCTGTCAAAAATAAGGATATTCTCAGATATACAAAAGTTGAAGGCTAATATTACCACCAGACCTTCCCTATAAGAAAAGCTTTTTTTTTTTTGCAGGTTTTTGCCAGGGCTTGGTTTGAACCCACCACCTCTGACATATGAGGCCAGTGCCCTACTCCTTTGCGGCATAGGCACCACCCCACTACAAGAAAAGCTAAGGAGCATCCTGTAATTTGAAATGGGAATGGCAGATAGTAAGTCAAAGTATCTCCAGTACAAGTAAATACATGGTCAAATATAAAAACCAGTATTTATTTTGGTTTCTAAATCTCCTTTCAACGTGAATTAAAATACAGATGCCTAAAAATATAAACTTATTTAGTAGTTACACAATGTATGAAGATGTATTGAGTAACAAAGTAGGAGGACAGGGACAAAAATGAAGAATGCAGTTTTTTAAATACAATTGAAATTAACTTTGGTATCAATTCAAATTATACTGTTATAACTTTAGAATGTTATATGTAATCCCCATGACAACCACAAAAAATCACAAGGAAATGAGAAGGGAATCAAGCTATGTCACTACAAAAAAAAATTAATACAAAAAAAGCAATAATGGAGGAAATGAGTAACAAAAAGGCTGTAAGGAAGAATAAAAACCAAGGGCGGTGCCTGTGGCTCAAAGCAGTAGGGCACTGGCCCCATATGCTGGAGGTGGAGGGTTCAAACCCAGCCCTGGCCAAAAACTGCAAACAAACAAACAAACAAAAACAAAAGGCTCTGTGACATTTAGCAAATGAATTAAGATTAGAAAAGTAAGTCCTTCCTTATCAGTAATCCCAGATTGAGTACCTCTTATCTGAAATGTGTGGGACTAGAATCGTTTCAATTTTCAGGGTTTTTTTTTTTTTTTAATATTTGGGTATATATAATGAGATATCTTGAAGATGGGACCCAAGCCTTATGAAATTTATTTATGTTTCATATATACCTTACATATATACCCTGAAGGTAATGGTATACAATATTTTAAATAATTTTATGCACAAAGCCATACATGAACCATTAGAAAGCAAAGGTGTCATTACCTTAGCAAATCATGTGGACAGTCTGTGATTGTTTGGTATCACTATTATTCTGACTGAATTTATATGCTACTGATAAGCAATCATTTTATTAAACACTCATAAGTACTTAACGGTAAAAAATGATATACCATTAATGCAGTGAAAAAATGTGTCCAGGGTAACTTAACAGCAGCATTACCAGAATACCTACATCAGCTGTTTAAGAACAGCAACAACAAACTATGACAAACTTTTCAGTCTCCATCTACAATGCTGTGTCTGTATTAAAGGGTTACTATATGTTAGTTTTTATTTCCCTAGGTAAGGAGAAGCATCAGAAATAGTATAAAGATCAGGAATTGGGTCCTGGGCAGAGTAAGCATTCTGCTGGATAACTTTTTTAAATGTTTCCTATAAAGTCATTTACCTCCTTATGTTTTTTGTCATAGAAGTCTCTCTTGGATTTTATAAATTGACATGATTTCTTGTTCTATTATGAAGACATACAACTCTAGTCCTTCAGTAAGCCTATCATGTTATATCTATAAGCATTTTTTCTTCAGTGCTGACATCATTGTCATTGGCATTATTATCATTATCACCTTGGTCCAGAACCATTTTGGCTATTTCAACATTTTGTCAATAAATGAATAACTGGAACTTTATTACTAATTTAAAAAAAAACCCTCTTCAATATGCATTTCTCACATACTGATAAACTCTGAAGGTATATTTTTTACATATATAAGATCAGACACCATTTTTTTCTCACTTGACATACAGAATTCTTCTAAGTCACCACCTTGTTCATCACAATCATCATTGAACACAGTCACAGCAAGAGACTGTGCCAGGTATGCACAACTGTCTTTAGTCACTTTTAGCATGTTAGCAACAACATATAGGGCATCTTTCATACTAAACTCCTTTGAAAGCTTTCCACACCCATAGCTCTCTTCACTGATGCTAGTACGCTTTTTAACAAAGTGTTTTTATATTTACTCTTCATCAATCTAAGGATATACCCTGGTCACATTGCTGAATTAAATCTAATTTGGGAGAAAGTACATGGCATAAACATTTTTTTTGATGAGAATGGAGGATGAGCAGGACATTTGTCAAGGAATAATAAAATCTTACAGTTGTCATGTAGGCCAGTTTTCTTATAATGAGAATGAACTGCTGGTACCAGTGTTTGTGAAAATAATCAGAAAAGGTATCCCTGGTGATCCATGCCTCTTTGTTAACCTAGTAATTGTCTCGTAAAAAATTCTGTTCTTGGCCGCCACCTGTGGCTCAAAGGAGTAGGGCACTGGCCCCATGTGCCAGAGGTGGCCAGGTTCAAACCCAACCCCAACCAAAAAACTGCAAAAAAAAAAAAAATTCTATTCTTGAAAAAAGCAAGGACACAAGCTTTTGGCTATCACAAAAAGGTTATGCACATGGGTGCCTGCTGCATTAGTACATTCCAGCCCAGTTATTGTATCCTTACCATCCTTAATTTCTATAGTGGCTATCTTAACTGGAGCAATAACACCAAAACAGATGTTTTATCAACATTATAGACTTATTCTGGTAGCAGGTTTTCATCAGCAATGACACTGGAAAACTCATCAGTGAATTTCTTACCTACTTCAAGATCAACAGATGCTTTATCAGGCCAGGCGCAGTGTTTCAGACCTATAATTCTAGCACTCTAGGAGGCTGGAGTGGGTGGACTGCTTGAGCTCAGGAGTTCAAAGAGCAGCCTGAGCAAAAGCAAGACCCCATCTCCACTAAAAATAGAAAAGCTAGGGCAAGAGATTGCTTGACCCCAAGAGTTGGAGGTTGCTTTAAGCTATGAGGCCACAGCCCTATTCCAGGGTGACAGCTGGAGGCTGTGTCTCAAAAAAACCCTAGATGCTTCATCACTATGAATCTTGAAATATCTAATGCTGTATCTTTTCTTACATTTCTGTGACTAGCCTATTGAATATTCACATACCCTTCAATTTTCAGTTCATCGTGGTCTTTGCTTATTTCATGATTAGCATACCATTAAGTAGCTTGGATTCATTGTAACACTGATGGATCCACTCTTTGATTACATGATCAAGACACTCATTTATAGCTTGATGTAGTATTTTTCTATTTTTTGTTAATTTCTGTTCATCACTTTTAACATAGAACTTTAACAGTTTATCCCTCTGTTATTTTAGGTCTTATATAGTTTTTATTTCAACATCATAGTCTTCTGTAAGACATTTCACACTTACATCCCTGTCCTTTTTACACAAACTTTTCTGTTTTTTCTTATCACTATTACCCATATAGGGTTATTTGACATGGGGCTTTTTGAAATTTTCATCACTATCTTTCTACCACAGAGCAGAGAATAAACAAAAAATACAGTGAGCAATGCATACAGGTCTTGGTCCCATGTGAAGCATCATGGGGAACCTGCTAATGGTGCATCTGGCCAGTACCTGTGCCATTTTATCCTTTTTAGGCATGCTTGTTGGGTAGTCGGGGCATGTACAAAAAGATACTACAGCTGAAGGGAGCTGAAAGTCTTTTTTTCTTAAGGACACTGAATAAACCATGTTGTGCACTTTTTCATGACCCATCACAAGAGATTAAGTGTAGAATTTTCCACTTGTGGCATTATGTCAGCACTCAGAAAGCTTCAGATTTTGGATTATTTCAGATTAGGGATCCTCAACCTGCACTTTAAATGTAATGGATTAAACTCTTGTGGCAACTTTGTACTGAAAGAGGTTACAGGTGGGACTTGGCCTATGAGTTTATGTGAATAAGGATATAGTGGCAGATACCCATCTCAAAATAGTTTAAGTAAAAATAGGAATATGTCATTGGGATCATAGGATATATGCTACTACCAAAGGTAGACATAGGGGGAGGAGCCAAGATGGCAGTCTGTAGCCAGCTTTCTGCAGAGGTTCCCATCCAGAAGTAGAGTTAAAAGACAGAAACTCAGCAAGAAAGCCGATGGTTTAGATCTGAGCCAAAAGAAAAGGTCGAAGAACACACATCAACTCTGCTGGGGCAACCTGAGACCCTGAGGACACAAACAAAAAGGTACTGAGCACATCACCAAGCAGACGGGAGTCCCTTCCCCATGAGAGCGGCTCGCAGTATACTCCCTACCTTCATACAAACAAGTGAGCAGAGTTCAGATGTCCTCCCACTCTACCCCACAGGAGAGACCCTCTAAAAACCAGACCTCCTTCCCCTACTAGGGTGCCGTGGCACTATCCCGCCAGGCATAAAACTGCATAAAACTATATATATTCTCTACCTGCAAGTTTGAGTTCCTGGTATTCCCCTCCACTCTCACCCCAAGGTCTGGAGGCCTGTCCCCCACAGAGTCCAGATTCTTGGAGATTTTCTTGAGGGGTGTGGGCGGGTCATGGACTGTTGCTGATCTGGGCTGATTTTCTGGCTCAGGAGTGGTGAGAGGAAAGTGAACTGAGAGGAGGCCCATCTGGAAAGAAGGTCCCCTGAGGCACGAAACAGCAACCGCAGCTGCGGGAACAATAGCAGGAGGGCTTGCACCCTTGGGAATGTTTTGAGGAGACACTCCAGTCTTCTGGGCAGCCAGGGGAAGCAGGCGGCTTCTCCAGTGGTAGCCATCGGCAGAGTGGACCGGCAACCAAGGCACGCCTGAAGCGGTACCGGCCAGAACAGAGCACAGGGATTAGAATACACGCAGAGTCAGCTGACAACCTGGGCAGAGGCTGCTTTGTTTACCTTCAGACTCACCTGGCCCTCAGGGGATGAAAGGGCTGGAACTCACAGACTGAGTCAGACCTATTTGCAGCCCAAGTCTGATTAGGGAAAATAGCTTTGACAGAAATAAATTCTTGCAAACTTGATATGTTCCAGCAGTAACATCAATCAGGAACAGGGCTGGAATTGCCCTATCAAGTACCCAGGTTGTCAGGCCTCACCTCCCCCTGCCAAACAGTGACAGGGAATAGTGGACTGGTTGAGGAGCCACAGACCTCACTGTGACCCAGGCAGGCGCAAACCTCTGGAGCATCTGCTCATTGGAGGAAACTGGATCACAACTGTTACCACCGACTGGGTGTGACAGAGGGGCAAGGTGGGGAAGGAGGCATCAACCTTCCCAGACTATTCTACTTGCTGGGGGTGGGGGGGTTCTCCTCACCTCACAGAGCACAGGAGTGAGTTATACTAGAGCTTCCAGCGGATCCCTGCTATCTAGTTGCCAAAGACTTTTTAACTCTTCCA